>QEPC01010320.1:1197786-1220255 GCA_003113815.1 Sphenodon punctatus
CCTGGCCCACTGGGAGGAAGCCGAGTGGAGGGCCCACTTTCGGATGGGCAAGGCCACCCTGCTGCACCTAGCGGAGCTCCTCACACCCTGGCTGGAGCGGCAGCACACCTCCATGCAGGAGCCCATCCCCATGGTCCAGCGGGTGCCCATTGGGGTCTGGGCCCTCGGAACGCCTGACTCATGCCGGTCCATGTCCCAGCACTTCGGAGTGGGGCTCAGCACGGTCGCCTGCATCCTGCGGGATGTGTGCGAGGCTGTGGAGGGCGTGCTCCTCGACAGAACCATCCAGCTCTTGGACCAGGGTGCCGTGATGGCGGGCTTCGCGGCCGGGGGCTTCCCGAACTGCATCGGAGCCATGGACGGCACCCACATTGAGATCCTGCGCCCGGCCACCGGGGAGGCCCTGGAGTATGTGAACCGGCACAGATACTACTCCCTGCACCTGCAGGCCTGTCTCTAATATTGAATGGGTAGTGGCTCAGCAGCTGCAGGGACATCTGACCGCATCAGTTATCTGGACCCCTTTCAGTCTGGATTTTGTCCGGGGTATGGCACCAAGACTGCGTTTGTGGCTTTGGTGAATGATCTGCGCCAGGAAATGGACCGGGGTCTATTAGATCTTTCAGCTGCATTTGATACAGTTGATCACGGGATGCTGGTGACGTGACTGTGGGACTGTGCAGGGGTGGGCAGGACTGTTCTTGAATGGTTCTGCTCTTTCCTGACCGGTAGAACATACTGAGTGGTTCTTGGGGAGTCTTTTTAATTTTCATCATACCGAGACCTCTCATGTGGAGTCCCGCAGGGTTCAGTTTTGTCCCCTCTCCTGTTCAACGTATACATGCAGCCACCCAGAGATGTGATCAGGAGGTTTGGTGTGCGGTGTCATCAATATGCTGATGACACCCAGCTGTATCTCTCTTTTTCAACAGACCCAGGCCCTGCAGTCTCGGTGCTTACTCAGCTGTGGGGGACTGGATGAGGACTAACCGACTGAGGCTGAATCCTGACAAGATGGAGGTAATGTTGGTGGGTAAGGTGATGAAGATGGTGGCCCCCGTTATTGGAGGGGTCTGCCCTCCATTGGTACCCCAGATACAGTCTGGGGGTGCTTGTCGACGTGCAGCTCCACCTGGATGCCCAGGTGGAGGCTGAGGCGAGGGATATCTTTCACCAATTACATCTGGTGCAATGGCTTCAGCTGTTTGTCTCAGGCTCTGACCTGGCCACCATCATCCATGCTTTCATCACCTCCAGATTGGACTATTGTAATGCGTTCTACGTGGGGCTACCCATGGTGATGGCTTGGAAACTGCAGCTGGTGCAGAATGCAGTGGCCCATCTTCTGGTAGGACTGGGCCACCGGGAGAATATTACACCAGTGCTCCGCTCTCTGCACTGGCTGCCGGTGGTTTTCTGGGCCCAATTCAAGGTGTTGGTTTTGGCCTATAAAGTCCTAAACGGCCTAGGCCCTACCTATCTGTGGGACCACCTCACGCCCTGGGTGCTGGATCGACCCCTGTGGTCATTGGGAGGTGCCCTGCTTGAGGTCCCCCAAGTCTTCCGGGGGAGCATACAGGGGAGGGTGTTCCCCGTGGCCACACCATGGCTGTGGAACTCCCTTCTGGTGGAGGCTCTGTTGGTCCCAGATCTCCCCTCTTTTCAGAGAGGTTGTAAGACCTGGTTGTTCCACCAGGTATTTGGCGGGGGAGATGGGTGAGGGGGTGGAGGTTGTTTTTTTTTGGTTTGGAGTTATTTCCTTTTCCTCCTTTTAGTTGTTTTAATTGTTGTTTTTATGTTGTGGGTTTTTTTATGAATTGTAAGCCACCCTAAGCTGCCTGTGGCAGGCGGGGCGGGATAGTAAAAGTTTGAAAAAAAATATAAAAAAATAAAAATAAATAAATGTAGCATAGCCAGTAGAAATATACATAAACTCAGCAAATAGATGTGCCTAATTCAAGAATGACCATGACTAGAAGCAGCAAAAAAGAGTCTTGTGGGACCTTGAAGACTAAGAAAAAAATATATTTTGACATGAACTTTTGTCAGCAACAGCTGACTTCCTTAGATTATGAAGTGGCCTGGAAACTGGCATCTATATAAGATGTTGTAAGCAATGAAAATAGTTTACACAGAGAGAAAAAAAACTATAATTGGATCAAGTACCAACCCAAGCTGAAGACAATGTGTTTAATGACCAATCAGTGGAAAAGTTCCATTCAGTTGGAGAAGAGCTGTCTTAGAGGAATGTCAGTGGGTGGATTATCAGTACACGCCCGATGGTGTTAGATCTAAATGTGTGAGTGAGGGGAAAACAAAGTCTGGGAAAATACAGGATCTGAAGGTTACAGAAGGTTACAGATCTGCTGGGGGTGGGGGTGGGATTATTTTATGTAATGTGACAAAAAGCAAAGCCCCAATTCAAACCTAAAGAAACAATGTTAAATTTGGTGATGAATTCTAATTCAGCAGATTCGCGTTCAAGCCATCCTCTAAATTATGTTTGTTTAAGTATGCAAACCCTCAGGTCAGAAATGCTGTGATCTGGAAGGTTGAAGTGTTCACCCACCGGTTTCTGAATGTCACCTTTTTTAATGTCAGATTTGTGTCCATTTATTCCCTTAAGTATGGGTTGTCCTGTTTGTCCTATGTAAACAGCAGAAAGCCATTTCTGGCAGTTTGTTTGTTTCTTTGTTTCTTTGTTTGTTTAGCCTTATACATAATGGAAGGAATGTCCTTTTTCACCATGAGAAGTGATGAAGAAAGGTGAAAGTGGTAACACAATAGAAGAAAATGTGTTATTTCCCAAAATAGTCAACAACCAAGGGCAATCTGTTTTCAAGGAAAATAAAACATTGGTTTTCTATGATGGCTAGGATCCTACTTGCATTAGTCCCTAACCTAAGACACGAGAATGCCTGAAACTCCCACCCTGAACAGATGTGGTCTACTCCTTCCTTCCCACCCTTCAAATCCTTCCTAAAAACTGACCTCTTCCATCGGACTCTCCCTAGCTTCTTATCCCCACACATTCATCAGTGATGACTCCTCTTCCATCCTTCAATCAGGGTCTCCCTCTCCCTGTGCTGTGTGGGGATGGGGGTGGTGTCTCCCTCTCCCTGGAGCTAAGTTAACCACGTGCACCTGTGACTTCTCAACTTCATGAGTGTATCCCTGTCTCTTCCTTAGTTCCCCTCTCTCTTATCTTCCCTCCTTTATCTTTCCTACAAGGTGATCATTTATTCATTTTACCATTTTGTATTTATTCCTATTTGTAACAGCCAGATGAATTAAATGATCACCCTATTGATTGAAGACCCCCTGAAGTAGGGACAGGTATCTAATTAATCATCGTACAGCACCTTTGCTATATAATGATAAATAATGGGGAACAATACACATACCCTCAATTTCACTACACTTAATATCTCCAAGTCAGATAACAAAAATTAACAGCAAATACTTTATTCATCAGATTCACCCACTTCAAATCCTATCCACAAAAACAATTAATAACCAGACTTCATTGGTTTCGTCTTCTTTAGATATCCATTTTGGATATTTTAGTTGTTTATTTGGTTGTTCATTTATTCAGTCATTTTGGTACTATTGGTGATATTGCATATGCACAGTAGCCAAAATGAAGTAAACAAATAACTGAGCTATTAAAAATGTGTATATTATTTAGATATTTAGAGAGCTACCTGAAAAAGTGAATAACATCAGTGTATAAAATCCATTGTTCAATCAGCAGTAATGCAGAGGTATGTGTTGTGTGGAAGTGGTTTCCATTCTGGCCCTTTTCAAATGGGCTGTGGTGAGCGGGGGATGTGTGTGTGCCCATAATGGGTGGAGTTGAGTGCACACACATTCCCACAGGCACACACCCATCTCCACCCACCTCCTCCCATCTCCACACATGGAGCAACCGGCATTGGAGCCCATTAGTCTGTGTGTGGGTGATGGGTGGGGGTGGGTGGAGCCCAGGAACACTCACGCACCACCGTTCCTACAGACGCCCCCTCATCTCCCCCCCGCACCTGCTGAGGTATTTGCATGGGCACCCGCTCCGCACCCCCCCAGCTTCCTACATAGGCAGTGAGAGTCAAATGCAGAGATCTTAGGGCCTTTTCACACAGGCATCCCCCCCCCCACACACTGCACACGTGTGCAGTGAATGGGGGGGGACATCTGTAAACTGGTACAGATTTGACCTTATCATTTTTCCAAACGTTGAAATCTGTTTTGTAGTTGTCCCATTTCCGCAAAATGGTGGGGATGGGGATTTGTTGTGCCCCTCCATGGCGCAATAATAAGCTGCAGTGGGTGAAAGCCTGTTAGAAGGCTGCACGCGATGTTGGAGCTGGTTGCTTGGCAACCCCCTGGCGGCGCGAGGAAGCACGCATCACGTGGGCTTGGAGGGTGGCTCCTTGTAGGAGGGGCCAACCCTCCTACGCTACAGTAAGTGTAGCATTCAGGGCCTGGAGGCCGAGCACTCAGCCCCACCCACCTCCCCTTTAGCACGGAGGAATAATTCTGGTTGCCATTAAGGAACCAAGGAGGAATTTTGGCGAGTAGCCTTATTAATAAGGGTCGGTTTTTGCCTCCTTCGCAGTGTTGATTAGTTTAAATAGGTTATTCATTTGGTTTAATTAGATTGGTAGGGGAATTATTATCTGAAGCTTTATTGAATTGGAAACAGTTCGTCAGCCCTGATTCGGCTTTATAAATAGGGTAATTTGGTGCGAATGCATGATGATAAGTATAATTGGACATAATTTGGCATATAATTGATTATATATCAGAAATCAAGTTGTTGAATCCTGAACGAGGGATAATAGTTGCACTCTGCAGGGGTCCAGTATGCGATAGTAGGACAATTAGGTAAGGATATAGGAATTTAGAGTCATCTTCTTAAGAGATGGGGAGGTGATACCCAGGCAATGCCGGGCACAGCATGCACTGGGATCACATCCCTGGGAGGGGTGTCTTAGTGGGGTGTAGGCACAGTCCTACACAGTCCTCACTGACATGGTAACCCCTTACTCTGGCCCAGAGTGGGCTAGCCCCTTTTGGCCATGGCCAGTGACCTGTCGAAGGGGTGAAGGTTTTGAGGTTAAAAGGCAAAGTCAATGGAAGGCACATCCAGGACTTTGCCCGAGTTAATATAGTTTATAATTAGCTAGCATACTGGACCCAGATTGCTTGGTGCAATTACCCACCATCTTGAAGTTGGTTAATAAAGAGTGTGGCCTGTTTGAGAACCCATATCCTGTGTCTGCGTCTCATTGGGGGATGCATCATTGGTCTGATACACCGGTCTCACTCTAACATAGTAAAATTGTCTTTTCATGTAAATGGAAAACTTTCACTGTTTGACAGCATTTGGCCACCATTTCTGAAAATGTATGACTGACGTATTTATGTGATGGTGTTAAGGAAGTCTTCATAAGACTAATCAGTCCTTGAGGAACCATAAATTAAACCAAATAGGCTGATCGCTGTAGATAATCCCCTTCCCTCCAGCCTCTTCTTTACTTTCACCTACCTTTCATTTCTCTAATCTATTATCTCATCTGCTCCAACTTATTTTAATTATTGTGTCTCAATCCTTATTAATATGTTAGATTGAACCTACCTCTATGTATTTATCTGCATGAAATTCAAATTAAATATTTCAGTGCATAATCCTATCAGATCATGGATGTTTAACATTTTCTTTTATAGTGGTGCAAGTGTTGATTTAACTGGAATTAAACATACATTTATTCATAGGGTACAAAGATCATGGCATACACAGAGTATATGGTGTCACAGGCAATCTGAAAGAAAGAATATTAGCTTATCTAGCCTTCCCCTTTGTGTTTCTTCATGTCATATTGCAAAATTAAATTGGCCAGTAAGCAGCAAAATAGCATATACATGACTGTTTTTAAGTAGGGGGAGAGGGGGGAGTGGTGAAAATAGTTTTCAATCCATGGAAACAAATTTTGTGCCTTTTTCATCTTAAAATATTTGTCCCTCACCTGCATTGCTAGCTGTGGCTTGGGGCTTGCATTGGAAATGGAGGAGTTCATAATTCCATAAATTATAATACTCCATAATTCAGAAGGAAAGCACCACTCTTTCCTACTGTTAGTGCAAGATATGTGACAGCTCTCATGGTCTTCAGGAGAGAGCAATTTTTGCCATCCAGGTAAGGTTGGAGGAAGTGTCCGTGTAAGCTCCACTACTGGTAGCATCAATCAAGGAGTGAGAATTAGTGTAATTTCAGAAGATTCATCCTGGGATGAAGTACTGAGCTATGGGAAATGGATAAGGCTAGAGCTGTAAACAATAAAAGGCAACTCACATCCCAGCTCTTAATATTATCGCTGCCAGAATTAGCAGGAAATTCTTTCTAAGGCCACATCCACACCTGACGCAGTGGCAAAAGACCTGTGAGGCAAAGATGCGGTGGCGTGGAGAAGGCAGATGCCAGAAGTACCGCCGGTGCAAATGGGGTTCTGCCGAGACTTTACTTGCACTTGTCAAGGCTGGATTTTCTGCCTTAACAAGCGCAAGAAACATCTCAGCAGAACCCCATTTGCATCATCGGCACTTCCAGCATCCGCCTCCTCACCACTGCCACACCTTTGCCTCGCGGGTCTCTTGCCGCCACCAGCGCATCAGGTGTGAATGCAGCCGGAGACAGTCGTCATCACTGAAACAGTTCTAACTGCTGATGTGATGGGATAAAGTATGTGAAAGAAAATGGATTTGCACAGGTGAACCCATCTTCTGGACACAGTTCCACACTTCAATGCATAACTGCTAGGAATAGCAAATTTTAATTCTGGGATATTTAGCAGAGAGAAAGCTAAGTCTGGAAATATGTGAAATAAGAATGATTGTACATACTTTGTAATGTATACCGTGGGGACGATCCTAAACCCCATGCGGCATGCGCAATGGCCACGTACGCTCGCATGCATAAACCACACATAAACCGCACACACTCGTATGCACACATGTGGGTGTTTAGGATCAGCTCTTTTGTCTGTTAATACTAATGTTCCAGTCTGTGGGGTTCAAGGCTATATAAAATATCTCCTGGCAATTGTTTGACCACTAAAACTGTTGTACTGCAAATGACTTCCAGGTGTCATTCTTTACCATGAAACACTTAGCTGTACAAAATCACACTAACATCTAGTATAGAAGAACAAAATAAGTCCAGCACGTTCAGATTAATAATTCTGCCCCCAATGAGGTCAACATCAGGAATCCCATTGACCTCTTTCTAAGCAAGATGGGCCATTATGGCACTGATTTTGAAAAGTGCTGAAGCACATGCACTCTGAGTATGCTGTAAAAAACTATAATGCCAATCTGAAACTCAATTTCTAGTTCTACCATGCAACAAGACATCAACACACTGCATGTCACTATTCCTCTTATTATGCTCTTGGAAACAAACCTACATTCCTAATGAATTTGTATATATAAAGCTTTATTAATGAAGTCTTAGGGCACATACGCTAAAGAAAGCCACCAGTATTGACAGCTTTATTGTTGAGTGAGTTCACACAATAGTATTTTTTCATGCAGGAATAATGAGAAACATTTCAAAATTAATTCCCCCTGAGTTCTCAGATGGCAGTTCTTATTTGTCATTGTGTGCTAAAATGGCCACCTGTAAAGCCAGATACAGTATAACTAAAGCTCATATTTGAAGTTCCAGACCTTTGGTGAATATGATGGATATGAATGACCACAGTTTAACAATATACACATGGTGCTGCAGGGGGTAGGATTCATGACCTCAATAAATATCCTGAGAGCGGAGGCCAGAACGTTATCTGTGTGTGTATGAAGTATGAAGCTGGCCATCTTTTAAAACTGTGAAGGGTCATGTTTGTTCATGTACCTCTACAAATCTAACTATAAACAATGCATTTTTATATGCAATATTTAGTATGGCAAGATTTTATCTTTTAGAATGTAAATAATGGACAGTTTCCCTCCATATATTGAAAAGAACCTAAAATCTATTGCATGATGCACAGTCACGAAAATATCCAATGTTCCTGCATAAACTCTTTGAGATAAAGGTGTCAAGGCCATTTTCAGACTTTCTGATCTAAAGGACTAACTCATCCTGCAGTTGTGTCATTTCTCCCAACTTGTCCCATCTATCTCTTCCATCCCTTCTGATTGAACATAATACTGTATATAACCTCTGCTTTCTCCATGTCATTCTACCACTGAATTGATTTGTTCAGGTTTTTCAGGCCAAAAAAATCAATCTGAAATGTTAACAAAGAAATTTGGGAGGAAGAGTTGTTTGATCTTTTCTTCACCCTAGTGATGATGTGGGAAATTTGGGAGGAAGAGTTGTTTGATCTTTTCTTCACCCTAGTGATGAANGGAGGAAGAGTTGTTTGATCTTTTCTTCACCCTAGTGATGATGTGGGAAATTTGGGAGGAAGAGTTGTTTGATCTTTTCTTCACCCTAGTGATGAATCCGCTAGCTAGTGAGGGTTACAAATCCTCTTCTTTATCCAGTCCACAGAAGATACATGATCCTGTTACAGCTACTGAGCCTGATACTAACTCAAGCTAAGACTCATGCTCTCATTTCTGAAGACTTCTGGTTCTGACTCTGGTATGTTAGGCCAGGTAGCAGCCAACACAAGCACCTCTCACACTCTTCTCCTCCCACCTCCCAATGCCTACAATTGTGGAAATGGAGTGACTGCATGTTATCTCTTCTCCTTTCCTTGGTTTCTAGTAGGGATGGAACTATTGGTATCAGATTAATCTGAAAATGCTGATAATTGGCGATATCAGATTAATCTGATAATATCAGTATCGGTATATCATTTTTTTAACATTGCCGATTTTTCAGATCCTTAACATTGTGGCCATTTTAACAATGGCCGAAATGTTAAAGATCAAAAAAATCGGCAACGTTAAAAAACCAATATACTGATACCGATAAATCCGATATCTGATTAATCCGATACCGATAAAACCAGTAACTGATAATTTGCTGATAGTCCCATCCCTAGTTTCTAGTGATACCGGTGGCAACCTAGCCCCTCTTCTCCACTCTTAATTTTAGTTTTCCAGTGTCACATTTCTGTTGTGGTTCTTATGACAGTTGGTATTTTCCTTAAAGTCCCATCTTCTAAAATTATGAGAATTTAAATTTTCATTGTATAAACATATATTTATAGCCCTTATTGTGGAGAAGAGCTTGAAAATATAATCTGAATATCTCTTATTGTTTAAGGAGACAAAGAAAAAAAAATTGGTTCTTAAAACTCTCATGACTTGTGAAAGGATGTGTCAGGGTCCACAGCTGGAGCACCAAGAGCTGGTGCAGGATGAGATCCTAGGAAACATGGTCCATGGTTCAAAGGTCATAGCAGGGACTGGAACATGGACCAAGGGGGAAGGCATAGACAAGACAGGACTAGACTGGATGAGATGAGGCAGAATTGGACTGGACGAGATGAGATGAGACAGAGATGGCACTGGATAGTGGAGGCTCATTGGGCAGTTGTTTAGGGAGTCCATTGAAGCAGATGCTGGGCCAGACTCACCAGTGGGGTCAGAAGGATCGGATTCTCAGAGGGAAGGTCACACAGGCCAGCTTCCAGCTGGCTCAATGGACACACTAGGTTCAGAGAGTACTGCAGAGTCAGTCCAAGGTGCATGGCGATCTGAGGAGGAGACACAGAAGGTGGAAACAAGAAGGCAAGGCAAGAACCAGGAAGTAACTGATGATCTAGCCAGCTTCCCATGGTACTGGCTGGCCTTAGACACATACTGCCTTGCCTTATATACAAATTTCCACTATCCAGGACCTAGTATTGGCCATAATCCTTCCCCAGTCCTGATCAGGCCACACCACTTGTCAGCTTTGCTTCACACCCCTAGCTTCCTGGTTGGCTTCATGCTCATTTGTTTCTGGTCAGATGTCAGGGCTTTTTGGATTGGGATTGGTCTTCCAGTAAAGTAGAGTGGGAAGTTCCCGGCTCAGCTGAGCAGCAGCTGGGATGAGCAGCCACATGGGTGAGTCAGGCTGGTGAGTATGGAGGTGTGGGCAGGAGCTGGGAGCGGCATCCTGGAGAGTCCTGGAAATCTGGAAAAATCTACTTCTGGGATGGAATTTTTTCCCCCAGGCATCTGCCTGGATAACCTGTTGGGTGCCTGATGGCTTGACCCCAAAATGCAGATATTACCTACAAGAACTAATTGAAGTACTCACTGCACCCCTAATATATTGATCCATACCTTCACTACCAAATAGCAGATGATGTCATTTCCTGCATCTCTGGACTGATATGTTACAGTGGTATGGAGCTGGACACCACTTGTGAACTATGGACCACACAGAAAATCAGAGCCCACTTCTTTCATTTGCAAGTGCTACTTCAGGTCACTTCTTAAGCTACCCACTAACTCACTAATCAGCAATTGGTAATCATCGCTCTTGCCATCCTAGAGAAGATCATATGGTAACTAACAAGCTTTATCAGTGCCACTGTAAAGACATAGAAGAGGCAAAGCACTTTAATGTTATATAAAGATAAAATAAGTGAGGACAGGCCTATGCCCTCTGCCTGGTCAGTGCAAAGGAGTAACAAAATAATTAATAATAAACCATCTTTTATTGATTTTGGCAGCACAAAACAGTAAAAGTGTCATCATGAAGAATGCCACTGGAAAATATCATAACCAAAGTATGTAGCATACATAAAAGACCATAAGAGTAAAGTCTGTGAATGGATTCTTTGGAAAAAAGATCATCTATGTATGCAACAAATAAAGGAATAGTACATTAAAATCTGTGAATTGGGGTTGTCTGGATGGGGGACTCACAGAAATAAGGACTGTTAATTCATTTTCAATTGCAAGGGGAAGAGGGAAATCCCAAACAATATTGAACGTTATAGGAATGTGCACTTGTTTGAGGTCTATGGCTTCACTAAGAGAATAATAGCAAAAGTATAAGGCTAGGCAGACAGCACCACCAAAGGTATTTAGGCTTCAAACTTCCATAGATCCTAGTACACCATAAATGCTCAGTCACAGAAAAGCAAATAAAAAGAACATCAACATTTTTTTTTTAAAAAGTAGCACTTTGTGTTGTTCGATTCATGATTTTTGATTCCACATGAGGGCAGATGTTCTTGACCTTGTTCAGTGCCAATGAACATACTCAGTAACAACAATGACTGAGCAAATTCTGATGGCCAGCTGCTTGCTAGCTTTGCTGTCACTTTCTAGTACAGCGGCTGCAGAACCACCCTGCCTGATATGTCAAGTGCCTGGGAAAGACACTTCAGCCATTGTCCTGGAGGCTGCCAATAGAAGTAGCAGTACTGTTGTGGAGCAGATGCAGATCCGTGGCTGAAAGCCAGGATGGGCAAAATGAGAGAGTTCCACAGCTCAAAGATATTTTAGTCTGTAGCCTTGCAAGAGGATATTCATTTCCTTCATTCAAGTGCACTCACCTCAGCAGCACATCAAATTATTTGTTTATTTTATTCCACCCTATCCTTTAGGCTCAGGGTGGCTTACAATTCTTTAACTTATTAACTAACAAATAATTCACACAATTCTTAATTCTCACAACAACCCCAGTAGGTTAGGCTGAGAGATCTGTGACTGGCCCAAGGTCATCCAGTGAGTTCATGGCAAAGGTGAGACTTGAATCAGGGACCTCCCCCTAGCTCCCACTCCAAGTCTGGCACTCTTAACCAGTAGACCAAACTGGCTCGCACACTAATCATGGTTATCCTGTTCATCTCTTTGTGTCATTATAAGTACTGTGGAAATGGAGATGAGTATTAGGGATGTGAACCCTTAAATTTTAAAGACCCTGAAATGGCAATTTCAGGGTTAAAAAACAAAAGACAAAAATAGGAAGCTATTTTGGGAAAGGGGGGTTGTTTCCACTCAGAGCACCTTTGGGGACAGACCTACTCTTGGTATACAAGGGAAAGCTTCCCGCCCTGCACATCAGTGGACAGTGGTGGTGGCAGCCAGGCAGGGGAGGCATTTTAAACCAAAGCACAGAGTAGCAGGGAGGGAGGAGCCACCACTCAGGAGCAAAGCCAATGAGATTGCAACAGTCCTGCTTCTTTCATTCACTGCTGCTGCCACCACCAATGATCTTGAGTCTTCCTCCTGCCCCCACATCTTTATTCAGCCCCCCCTCCCCCATTCTTCTGGAGCTACTGGCAAGGGGGCACACTCGGTGTGATGAGGGGAGGGATAAAAGTCTGCAGAAACTAGCCAGTGCCTTGTATTGGGGTGCTGGGGAATGATTTCTGATTCTGATCTGTGTCCTGCTGTTTAACAGTGGGCGTAAGAGTGAACTTTACAAATGGTTGTTTCCAGAGCTGAAACAGTTACCCGATTTGGTACCCATGGGTAATACCTGCATTTTCGGGTGCCATTTCGGATATCCAAATTGTACCCAAACACCGATCAAATACCCGAAAAACTGAAATATCGACAACCGGTATACCAAAATACCGAGATCCCCAAAACCAGTATACCAAAATACAAAATTTTCCTGAAATCCTGAAAAAAACAGGACAAAATACAGGATTAAATTGGGGCAAAATCAGTATTTTGGTTTACCAGTTGATGGTATTTTAGTATTTCGGTTGTCAGTATTTTGGTATTTCGGGTACCCAATCAAAAAATGATCCAGGTACTGAAAAATACCTGAAATATTAAGTTTGATTCAGGTACCAGAAATGCAACCTACTCTTGGTATACAAGAGACGTGGGGGGGAGGGAGGGGCGTTATTTGTTTTAGCTCTAGTTGTTCCTGAACTACACCCTTTGAGGTGGCAAGCTAGGGGAAACTGTGTTCATATTCATCTTTTCAAAATTGTTAAAATAAGTATTGTGCCTTGTAAATTCCTTCCTGATGGTTGCTTACTACCCAGCAAATCACAGTCACAAATGATTCCCCACCCAACCCACTCTCCCTGTACAAGACATGCTATGTGGGAGCTGCTGGTCGGTATATTATTTATTATTTATATAGCACCTGCAGTGTACCTGGTGCTATACAATCAATAGTTATAGACAGGCCCCTACCCCCAGGGGGCTTACAATCTAACAAACAAGGGAGGGGGAGACAAAGGAGAGGTGAACATTGGGAGAGACAAGAGCACATTCATGAGGTTGAAACGTTGCTGGTGCATGTGCTTCATCTGATTACAGGGAACTAGCTTCTCAGTGAGGGAGAAGGGGACACAGTTTCACTCATGACAAGCTAGAAAAGGCCTGATGGAAGAGGTAGGTTTTCAGGAGGGATTTTAAAGTTGGGAGGGAGGGAGAAGAGTGAACTAGGGATGAGCGAATGTGGTTCGGATGTTTGGAGTTCAGACCGAACTCGGTCTGTTCGTTCGGATGTCCAAACCGAACGTCCGAACCGAACTCTCGAATGACCGAACAGTTCGGTTGTGTTCAGATGAGTTCGGGGGCAGGGAAAACGTCTTTTCAGGGCAAAAGAAATATTACGTTTTGGTTAAGTTTCGGTTTCGGTTTCAGTTTCAATAGTGCTATTTTTGACCATTCGGCCAAGTTCGGCCAACCCGAACTCAGCTGAACTGAACCATCGAACCCAAACTCGGGTTTCGAACTGAACGACCGAACATGCAAACTGCATTCTGTTCGCCCATCCCTAGAGTGAACGTATCCAGGGAGGTAGTTCAAGGCATGAGGAGCAGCAAGAGAGAAGGGGCAAAGATGTTTAGAGGAGCAAGGGGGTTGAAGACAGATGAGGATGGGCACAGAGGAGTATTGAAGTTTCTGGGCAGGAGTGAGGCGGGATACAAGTATGGAGAGATATGGGGGAGAGAAGGTGAAGTCCAGGAGCTTGTGCTAAATGCTTTTATGTAAAGGGAGCCAGTGTAGGGCAGAGAAGAGGGGCTGAACATGGTCAAAACGACTGGCAAGGTGGGTGACTTTGGCAGCAGAGCATTTAACGAGATAAGGGGGGGATGAGATAGAGCAGGGGAGACCAGTAAGGAGGAAGTAGTCAAGGTGAGAGCATGAACTAGGGTGGAACCTTTGCCACAACATGCAGTGGCAAAAGTAAGTCAGGGTTGGATTTTAGCAATATTATACAGAGCGACGCAATAGGATTTAGCAACAGTCTGGATCTGAGGCTAAAAGGAGAGGAAGGACTCAAAGATGAATCCCAGGCTACACGTGTCAGTGACCTGGTGACACCCTATGTGCCCCGGTGACTCCCTCAATGGAAAGAGATTGCTTTGGGGGGAAGATGATGAGTTTGGTTTTGGCCACATTAAGCTTGAGTTGGCGGTGAGATATCCAGGCACAGATGTCAGAGAGACAGTCAGCAATACGAGACTGGATGGAGGGAGAAATTGTGGGAGTGGAGAGAGAGAGTTGCGTGTCATCAACATACAGGTGATAGAAGCAGAATTTCACAGCACCTAGGTCCTGCAATCTAACTGTAGGTGCAGAGTGAGCTTTTACCCAGAAGAACCCTTGATCCTCGGAAATGTAGAGCTAGAGGAAACCATTCCCATAAATTTTGTTTGTTTGTAAAAATAGTTATTTTTTCTTGCAAAAATACAATGGGTGGGAGCTGCTGATCAGTATAGAAGGAGAATCTCACAGCACCTATGTTCTCAAAGCACCTATAGGGCTGAAACGAGAATCAAAATGATTCTCACAAAACTCTTGTGAGAATCGAGAACTGGCAGCGAGATCTCAAGAAGTTGAAAATCTCATAAGATGCTGGGAAAAAAAATTAAATGCTCTGTGCATGCATAAATGGCCATTGTGGCTGTTCTATGCATACACGGCTCTTTTCCAAGATGGCACATTTGCAGAACCTGCTGCCCTTTTCCAAAATGGCGCCGATGTAGCCCACACCATCTTGGAAGAGAGCCATGGAGGCACACAATAGTCGCCTTTGCCATTTTGTGCATTTGCAGAGCTTTTTTATATAAAAAAATTAAAGAATCTTACAAGAATCATGTCAAGAAAGGCTGATTCTTAGCTCAATCATGATCTCAAAAATCTTGTTGAGAGCTCGGTTCTCAATGAGATTTTCAAGATATGCAAGATTGAACTTCATCCCTAGTCCCGTAGTCTGTCCTGCATTGTGATTGCCCCCTGTTAAGCTCCCAAATGGATTACGTTATTAATCAGAGCAGATCCCCAAGTTTTGAGACACAAAACACACAAAAAAACCCACAAAAACATTCACTGGCAGAGATAGGCCCCCACAACTGCTTTGTTCTGGTAATGACAGTAGAGAGAGACAGTACCTTGCTCTTCACAACCTTCACAACCTCTTCACAACCTTGCTCCCCGCTACCTCTCTGCACTTGTCGCCCTCCATACTCCAGCCCGTGCACTTTGCTCCTCCTCTGTCCCTTCTCTCACCCTTCACAACCTTGCTCCCCCCTACCTCTCTGCACTTATCGCCCTCCATACTCCAGCCCGTGCACTTCGCTCCTCCTCTGTCCCTTCTCTCACCCTTCCACGCCTTCCCTGCTCCCCTAAGCGCCTTCGTCCCTTCTCACTTGCTGCCCCCCATGCCTGGAACTCCCTCCCTGTCCACATCCGCCTTGCCCCCTCCCTTCATACCTTCAAATCTCTCCTTAAAACTCACCTCTTTCGCTCTGCTCTGTCTGACTCTTTATCCTGCTGAGCCACTATTCCTATACCTACGATCGGTTTACCCTTATCCTTGCAACATGGACCTGCCTGCTGTCATTCTCATCGTAACCAAGCCAAGTACGTGCACTTGAGACCTCGCATCTTCATGAATGTTAGACCCCTTGTCTCTCCCTCTGTTCCCCTTCCTAAGTCTCTCCCCCAGCTCCTGTCTCTCAGATTGTAAGCCCTAGGGGCAGGGACCATGTCTATTTTATTACTTTGTAAAGTGCCAGGTACACTGCTGGCGCTATATAAATGTTTGTTAATAATAATAAATAATAACAGTAGAGAGAGAGCAGGCATTCTAACTGCCACTGAGATGAGCACTAAAATTTCACCACCAGTCTTAGGTCTTTAACTGCCCACTGTTGAGTGGCCAGAAAATCAGAGTCAAATACTGTCCGCAAGGCTTCAAGTATATCTTTTGTTTCACGGGAGAACAAAAATGAGTGGTGTACTAGAATATGGCATATTAGTTTAGCACATGGACAACATATTTAGGGGATAATAGGAAGTAGCAGAACAAGAGGGAATGAGCTTAAACTGCAGCAATTTAGATTTTTGTTAAATATTAAGAAGAAAATTTACAAATTGTGAGAACTGTTGAGCAATGCAATAAGCTGCTCAGGGAGGTTGTGGAATCTCTGTCCTTGCAGATTTTTCAAAGTCTGACTGGGCAAGGATCTGTCCGTGATACTATATTCTGCCATGGAGACAGCGATATTCTACCATGGAGCCGGGGATAGGAGGGTTAGAGTAGGTGGCCCCTGTAGTCTCTTCCAACCCTATCATTCTATTATTCTAATGTCCTGAGAAGACTTGGAAGACATTAGGGGATCTAACTAACTAACTAACTAACAACTGTGACATGGAGGGTGGGAGGCTAAAAAATATACATGATCTTGGGCCACTCACAGATCTCTCAGCCTAACTGACTTCACAGACTTGTGAGTATGTATACTTTTATTTCCTCCAAGTATTTGACTCTTTCTATATATATATATATATATATATAATTTTCTTTCCTCCAGGTATTTGACTCTTCCCCTCTCATATGTGCCTTTCACTGGTGGCTGAGACAGGAATGAGCATAAATAACAAATAATAAAATATACTGATACTTGCATTTGTTATGCAAATAAACATATTACACAAATCCAATTTCTGCAAGGCATAGCTACACCAATAAATCCATTGAAAAGGTTACTGTCCAGCTGACTGATACAACGGGCTAACTCCATACCTGGTATAAATGAGTACAGCTCTTTTGGCCTCAGTGGCATTGCATCAGTTCACAATGATTGGTCTGTGATTGGCTTTCTGTCATTCTTTGAAAATAAATTCTTATGCCACAGAAAGGGTGAGGAAATGTTTTCCTTTTTGTGGGCCACTTTGAAAATCAGTACACGATCCTAGAGCTGAATAAGTGTTTGGGGAAGGAGTGATCAGGATGAGAGAAGGACGGGCCCAGTTCATGGTTCTGTCTCCTGTTATCTGTGTATGCTGTCATGTCTTCTCCCTTCCCCTGAGCTCACTCTTTCAGTGCTTGGAAGTAGGGACTGGATCCATAGCCTCTATTTAGTGTTGTAAGCCACCCCAGGATGCCGTAGGCATGAGGGGGCGGCTAGTAAATAGAACTAAATAAATAAATAAATATTCAGGAATTGAAAAAGGGTCAAAAATTTTTTTAAAAAACAGTCACCGGCTGGATTTACCCAATGACAACTGGAGGTTTCCCATCCCTGGGTTGAACAGATGTTTTTTTCATGGATCTGTTAACCTCCCTATTACTTGGCAAGCACAACTTCTTCTGGGTGAATATGGTACTATAACAGCAGCGGGCAAAGTTCCCAAACCCAAGAGCCACATACCAAAATGTCCATATTGTAGAGACCACAAAATCATACATTACATCGATTAAAGCTTCTCCCAATCCCTGGAACAGAATAGAATGACTCCCGCACCCAAAATCCCCCTTCCTTTCACATCAAAGGGGATTTTGGGGGAAGTCATGCTACCCTATGACTCAAAGCTGTGGCTCCCAGGTGGTCTGGTGGATTTAGGCAGGAGCAATATTTGCACAAAGCATGCTCCCCCTGCTCCAACAACTAAAATAATGGCTTTGCTTCCCTTACTCCAGAGGGAGTTTCATGAACATGCCCACCATACCAAGCAGCTAGTGTCGAGAGCTGAAGTACAAGTGCCCAAGAGCTGCATGCGGCTCCTCAACTGCCATTTGCCCATCTATAACAACTGCGCAATCTACACCATCGTGAAAAATCCTCCCAGCTAGGAGTAGTGGCCACTTTCCATGAATCAAATAGACAGAAATACCCATTTAGGAGGCAATCTTTCTGGAAAGTGTGTTTCATATTAGGAAGAAAAAACAAAAATAATTAGCCTGTCCTAAGCCATATAACCCATTGGGCTGGTGCAATAAAAGCACACTGATTTCTCTTTGTTGTATAGAACACATGGGGATGCTATGACCAGAAACACCATAATTGCCTTTGGCTTTTTTAACCCAATGAGCCAGGAACCCATTTATAGCTAGATGGACTAGAGGCAGTTAAGGGACTGTCCATAAAGTATGTCACCCAAGAGTGGGAGAGGGTGTAATAAAGCTGTGGCAATGTGTGATAAGGGGGGGTGAGTATTCGTCACAATGGCCCTTTTTAAGTGAGACACACCCACTCATGCCACGCATGCCCATGCAGTGAACAGGAGTGGGTGCATCTCATTTGAAAGCGGTGGTGGGTGGGTGGGCGTGAATGCGTGCTCCCACATAAAACGCACCTCCACCCATCGCCCCCACGTAGAGCAACTGGCAAAAACACAGGTTGCTCCATGCATGGGCATGCATGGGGATGTGCGAGGGATGGGTGTGTGCCTCTGTGCACCCATTCCCCTGCACTGCCTTCACAGTGGTGCACCCATGGACTGCCCCTCCCAGTGGAGGGGCGGTTTAAAGGGCCAATGTGATATCATTTAAAAAGGGCCAATGTGATATCACAACCACAAGTTTGCTTCTCTGATACAATTATTTAGTATGTGGATATTTAGGTTCAGGTACATTTGCTTGCTTTTCTGTCTCAGTCACTCTTTATACCTCCTCCTATTTATCTTCATCTTTGTCTATTCTGCTTCATCTTCCCTTCCTGCTGTCATTATTTTCTGATTATTTTGTGTACCCCCTGTTGGCTTTCTTTTAGTCCCAAACTCATCCTACTCTGACTCAGTGAATATTGTACAGATTGCATGCACATGAACACACACTCCCCAATTTTCCTCCAAGGCCACACAAAATAAGGAATACAGATTAAAGACACAACACCCCAGACGGCTGTACTAGCCTAATTCCCTATTCTCTAGGTAGAGGAGTTGCTAATGCTTGGGGGACGTAAGAGGGACTTAATATTTCCAGTTACAGACCAGAGGCGACGATGGAAAATGAAAAAAGATGACAAATAGCTGACAGGTAGCTTTGGAAAGTATCGGAGGATTTCATGTTACTTATTTTTCAGTTATATTTCTGTGTTTCAAAACGGAAAAGATATTTGTTACATACAAATGGGGTTCTACATTACTCTATTAAAATATATGCAAGGGGGGTGATTTATGGGATAGACATTTTGGAGGGGATCTCTAGGAGAGTGACAAACAGTGACGTGGAGGGGAGGGAGGCCAAAAAACAGCCCCCAAAAGCATGATATTTTATGAACAACCCACATCGATGACCTCGTCGCACTATGGAACACTCCGCTAACTGAGGCCATTGATCTGACAGCTCCTAAACGTCCGCTGCCCAGGTGACAGCACCGCAGGCCCCCATGGTTTTTGGAGGAGCTGCGAGTGCTGAAGCGAGAAGGGTGGCAGTTGGAGCGATGGTGATGTCGTTATCGTACTGAAGCCAACAGATTGTGGAATAGACCTAGTTTATGAGCATATGCCAAGGCGATGAGGGCAACGAAAAAAGCTTTTTTCGCTGCTCTCATAGCATCTGCAAAATCTCACCAAGCAGAGCTTTTCTGGATGGTGTGGGGGCCTCCCTCCACCCTGGAGTGGAGTCATCTATAGCACGCTGTGATAGGTTTGTGAATTATTTTGTGGATAAAATCGCTCGTATTCACCGCAATGTTGATGATGCACATATTACACTAGGGGAACCTGAGGTTATGGAAGTCACACCTTGTCCAGTTTTATGGGATCAGTTTCAGTTGGTGACACCCGCTGATTCGACTGGGACCCTTGGGACTGTTAGGGCCACCTCTTCTGAATTAGATCCGTGCCCGTCTTGGCTATTTGCTTGACGTTGACTCCCTTGCCAGCTATCGACCTGTCCCTAACCTTCCATTTATAGGGAAGGTTATTGAGCGGGTGGTAGCTCAGCAGTTGCAGGGGCATCTTGACTGCGTCGGTTTTCTTGATCCCTCTCAGTCGGGATTTCATCCGCGTTATGGCACAGAGACTGCGCTTCTGGCCTTGGTAGATGATCTGCCCCGGGAGATGGACCAGGGTTGTTCGACCCTGTTCGTTCTATTAGATCTGTCAGCTGCTTTTGATATGGTTGATCACGAGACGTTGGTGGTGCACCTGCAGGACTGTGCAGGGGTGGGCGGGACTGTTCTTGATTGGTCCCGCTCATCCTGACTGGGAGAACCCAGTGAGTGGTACTCGGGGAGTGTTTTTCATCATACCGAGACCTTGCGTGTGGTGTCCTACAGGTTCGGTGTTTTGCCCCCTCCTGTTCAACATATATATGCAGCCTCTCGGTGAGGTGATCAGGAGGTTTGGTGTATGGTGCCACCAATATGCTGACGGCACCCAGCTATACCTCTCTTTTTCAACAAACCCAGAACCTGCAGTCTCCATGCTTACTTGGTGTGTGACGGCTGTGGGGGATTGGATGAGGGCTAATTGACTGAAGCTGAATCACGACAAGATGGAGGTGATGCTGGTGGATAAGGCGATGGAGTTAACAGCCCCCATCATTGACGGGGGTCTGTCCTCCATTGGTTCCCCAGGTGTGGCGTCTGGGGGTACTCCTCGATGTGCAGTTCTGCATGGATGCTCACGTGGAGGCTATGGCAAGGGGTGCCTTTTGCCAACTACCTCTGGTACTTCAGCTTAGGCCGTATGTTTTGGACTCTGACCTGGCCACCATCATCCATGCTTTCATCACCTTGAGACTAGACTAGGATAATGCACTCTATGTGGGGCTACCGATGGTGATGGCCCGGAAGCTGCAGCTGGTGCAGAACGCGGTGGCCCATCTTTTGGTGGGACTGGGCTGCCGGGAGCACATTACACCAGTGCTCCANCAGCTCCACCTGGATGCTCAGGTGGAGGCTGTGGCGAGGGGTGCCTTTCGCCAACTACATTTGGTACATCATCTTAGGCCATATGTTTTGGACTCCGACCTGGCCACCATTATCCATGCTTTCATCACCTCTAGACTAGACTATGGTAACGCATTCTACGTGGGGCTACCCATGGTGATGGCCCAGAAGCTGCAACTGGTGCAGAATGTGGTGGCCCATCTTTTGGTGGGACTGGGCTGCCGGGAGCACATTACACCAGTGCTCCGTTCTCTGCATTGGCTGCCGATAGTCTTCCGAGCCCGATTCAAGGTGTTGGTTTTAACCTATAAAGCCCTAAACGGTCTGGGCCCTGTCTATCTGTGGGACCGCCTCACCCTCCAGGTACTGGACCGACCCCTGTGGTCATCGGGGGATACCCTTCTTGTGGTCCCATGAGTTTTCCGGGTGGCCATGCAGGGGAGGGTGTTCTTGGTGGCCGCACCGCTGTGAAACTTCCTTCTGATGGGGATGTGTCTGGCCCCCAACCTTCCCTCCTTTTGAAAAAACTATAAGACTTGGCTGTTCCATCAGGCGTTTGGAGGAGGAGATGGGTAAAGGGTGGGGGAGGAGAAGGATGGGGGGGAGTGATATGTTTTTATGATTTTATAATTTTCTGGTTTTATATTTATTGATCTTTCTTGTTGTAAGTCGCCCCAAGTTGCCTGTGGCAGGAAGGGCGAGATATTAAATCTTTTAATAAATAAATAAACCAGTATGAGATTAAGCAGGACTTGAATCCATAAACTTCGGGAATAGACTTTGTGTACCTTAGCCACTCTGCCACCACATGTTACAAAGATGGAAAAGTTGAACTGGTTAAATAAGAATCACCCTGAACATTCAACCAATTTTAAACTAGGCTCAAACCTAAACCTTTAAGGTTTTATTTATTTTCACCTACTTTCCTTTTGGAATCATCTGCACTATAGGGATGGGCGAACAGATCGCGGTTCGGGTTCAGCCATTCGGTTTGGCTGCGTTCGTTTCGTCCGTTCGTTTCGTCCATTCAGTTCGGCTGCATTCGGTTCATCCGTTCAGTTCGGCAGTTCATCTAGTTCGCCGAGTTCGGGTTCGGCTGTTCGGTTTGGCCGTTCTGTTCGGCCGTTCGGTTAGGCTGTTCGGCTGTTCAGTTTGGCCATTCAGCTGTTCGGGAAATGTTGTTATGGGTGGTTTTTTGTTTTTTATATGGTTTTTTGATTTTTTATTGGGTTTTATATGGTTTTCTTTTGTTTTTTATTTGGTTTTTTTGTTTTTATATGGGGTTTTTATTTTTTTTAATCTTATATTATATATATCTATCTACACTAAATCTAACTGCTATTAACTATTCTAAATGCTATGAACTAAATGGATTATCTAATAAGTACACAGACCTACTCCTACAAACACTAAAAC
>QEPC01010320.1:1220457-1243536 GCA_003113815.1 Sphenodon punctatus
TACAAAACTGAAATGAAACTTAAAGCAATCTAAAAATCCTACTCAACGCCTGCTGTTCAGGAACAGTGACTAGCTCAGAAGGTGTTGGGAAGGGGGGAGGCAGATAATTAGTTTTGTTTCTTGCAAGCTTCTCCACCCCTGGTGCCTGGAAATCTGCTCCTCAGTGTAGTCAAACATGTCATGTTTGACCTTCCAGGGAACCTTTTTTTGCCACCTGAACTCACCCGGACGCGATCCGAACTGACTGAACTGTTTGGCCATTTTGCCATTCGGTGTTTGATTTGTTTGGTATGTTTGTGTTCGGGTTCGTGTTCATGTTCGGTCATCCGAACAGGCCAAGTTCGGGCCAAACTCTGAACTTCCAAACCGCATTTGCCCATCCCTACTGCACTACTGATGAAACCAGACATGTCAATATACTATAAAACAGTGGCTCCCAAGCCTTTGGCCTGCATGACCTCATTTTGTGATGTAAATGTAATTCTGTGACTTGAGACAGCAACAAATAGATGTAAAGTACATGAATTATTAGACAAGATCATGATCCCATCTGTAAATAGTGCAATCCCACTTTTCATACCATCTGTAATGTGAGAACCTCTTCTATAAAAGAAGGTACTTTTTGGACCAGTCTGACCAAACACTTATATAAGCACAAAACCGTCCTGGTACTTAATCTAGGTCAAACCTGACATCAGAAATTTTAGAGGTTTGCCTAGCCCTAATTTCTGGAAGATTATTCTGAAGATTCTATATTCCATACCTCATGTGCTTTCGAGTTTGGTTCTTATATCATGCCCATCAGTGTGATTTCTGAGCATTATGATGAGCCTCATACTTGTCAGTCCATCAGATGAATGAGTAATGAAGTAAATGCTCAGCCCTGGGTATGAAAACACCTTCAGATTCAGCATTACCTAAATTCTTAAAGAAGTGCAAATAACTCAAGTGAGAAATCTTCTGCTAGAAAAACAGCTAATATAATATCCAGATTTCAGGGGGGATGGTATGGTATCAGAGATTAATGTGAAACCTGTGAGGATGAATAAAATTGTACACGGTATAAGAAACAGTCAACTCTAAAGTATACAATTTCTTATTCGAGTAGACTTCCGTAGATTTCTGGGAATGCAAACATGAAGCTGGCTGAATAAGATCAGGTCAACTTTTGCCTGGGGAAAGCTGCCTGCATTTTACTTCCTTGTTGATCTCAGGCGGTATATATCGTGCTCTATGATCATCCAAGGATCAGAATAACCTGGTCTCATTTATTTTGTCTCACATGCCCCTGTGCCTTTTAAAAAAAAAAATATTAAAAGACCCTTTCATAGCATTTTAATGACAATGTTGACTTCCCTTTCTACCTCATCTGTTTTTTCAAACCAAGGGTACAGCTTTTGCATACCAAATCAGGTTGTATTCCATGCAGTCCTTCAGTTGCACCAGCAGGTCCTCTACTCTCAATGATAACAAACTAGACATTAGCCCACATTCACCCGCACCAGCTGTTAAGTCACACGTTTATTAGGTGTCTGCCAGATTTTACCCTGCACCTGCCACACGGCCACCACCCACCAAACTCTCATGGCATTTCTGAAGAGATTACGGACCCACAGTGTGGGCTAAACCCCCACATGTCCACAGCCCATCTGTTAGGTTCGCCTACAGCCTGCCCATATCTAGGTCCACCAACACCATAGATTCGTGCCTAGTGAGCCCAGCCAGTTCAGTTTCCTGCTTTCACAGCAGCGGCAGCTAACAAGGCGAGGGGAAAGTGAGCGAGAGACGCCTCTGGCTGGGGAAAGGAAAATCATTAATGAGACTGCCTAGTTGACAAACAGGCCGGGGGGGGGAGATCACTAGTGGGGTTACCCAGCTGACAGGGGGCACTGGGGAGGACGGAGATTGTTAGTGGAAATGCCCAGCTGACAGGTGGACCCCAGGGGAGATAGATTGCTAGCAGAGCTGCCCAGCTGACAGGATTGCTAAGACAGCCACCCAGCTGACAGGCAGGTCTGCGGGGAGGGAGATCGCTAGCGTCACTAGTCTGTGTGGAGGCTGCCACAAACACATGGAATGCGGGCAGGGATCTGCCTGTTTATTATGTTGGACACACTAAACATATGCGTGGCAGTTGCATGGGGGATGCACGGACCGAACCCAGGCCCAGAGGACTAACTGCTTGGCTGTTTTCACCCTATATGGGTACTGACCAACAGCAAATAGTCCCAATAAATCAAAGCAGAGGTAACCTGCAGCTCCACTGACAGATATCTGCATATAACTTCAATGTGACTTATATGCAAAGATAATGAATTCTCCAATGCAAATTTGCACACGGGGTCAAATAAGGAACTTCTTTGTATTTGACAGTACATTGGATATTTGTTATTTGTCACAAAATAAATAATTCATCTGGCATAGCCACTTGCTATGTAAATGACAGTCTATGTATATTAAAGCATTTAGCACTTAGAATAAAATGGACAGCTGGGGCCAAATGAGTATCTCTCAGGACACATTACCATTACAGTTCCCCTGTGAGTTTTTAACTCTTTTCAATTCTAAGGGTTGTAATGAGGACATTAATTGAATAAGGCACAGAGTTCATTTTGATGCATCCGGAGCTACAGAAAAGAAAATAATTTAAAACAGCATGTTAATTCCAGATTATAGTTCTTACCTCCTATCAATAGTGTTTGAAGGACATTGTGTCATTTGAATCCAGTTCAATTTCAAAAAGAGTAAAGGTTAAATATTTTCCAAATATCAAGTAGATGACTATCAAAATTAAAAAGAAAAAGTTAACAGGAATTAATATCATTGTGGAACTTCTGTCCCAGCTTACACTCTGTAAAATTCGATTGTGTTATATTCTATTGGGCCTAATGATACCCTCAAGATTCCTTTATCGAGGGGATCCTGCCTCAAGATCTCTCCTTCCCTTTCATGACCACAATCTTCTCCAGAGCCATAGTCAGATTTGGACAGAAGGGAGGAAAGGGACAAAATGTCTACAGGGAGAGTTTGATTATGCATACCACAATTCCATAACAAAGCAGGCATTTCACTGTCTCACTATTAGGGGTGCACCAGGTAGTGCATTGGCTTTTCACATGTAACACCCACATTTTTCGGCATCCCCAGCAGCAACCCGACAGGTTACCCAGCCCCCTATCAGGTGCCCAGTGCCCAAAAATGCAAGTATAACGGGCTTCCCGGGGCTTCCAGGAAGTCCCCAGGAAGCCATCCTTGCACCAGCAGCTCCCCTGGCTGACTCACTACGTGGATGCTACTACTCCTCCAGTCCTGATCCTGGCCACTGCTCCTGCTCCTCCCCGGACCATATTTTTCTGAGGGGGGGGAGAAAAGTGACCTCTTCTGACATGCTGCATGCAACCCACACACATCCCACTATGCTCCACAGTGACCCTATGCGCTGCACCAAAAGAGGCCTCCTCACTCCTCGTCCCCCATGCTCTCTGGCTCAGAAAAAGCCAAGCAGAAAGACCCTGGTCCAGCTGAGCAGCAGGCTGGAGAGGAGCAGGGAGGAGCGACCAGGACATGGACAGAAATAGCTGGGTGGTGAGTCAGCCCTGGGAGCCATGGGGAGCCCATCAGATCACGTTCGGGTACCATTGGGGCAAGTTGGGCACCCCAGATTCAACAGGGCGCACAGCTGGGCAGGTACCTGGTCTGAGCTCTACTCACTAGGGGTGGGACCAAACTGAAAAAAGTGGGTATTGGTTTTACCGGTTACCGGTTTGAAAAAAATCGGTTTTATCGGTAAAACCGGTTTACTGGTACTGGGTTTTTTTCATTGATTTCAATGGGGAAGTGTCCTGATATCCTCGGGAGGGCTCCCAGAGGAGAGCTGCCTCCTTCAGCAATAGCCCTGGCTGCTGCCGGGCAGCCACTGGTGCAGCGGCGGCCCAGAGCCTGCAGGTCCAGTGGTCTGGTTTTTAAAAAAAACACCAGGCTGGGCAGTCCCTGGCAGGGTGGGTGGGGGATGTCCCCCCTTCCACACGTGCATCCTGGGAGGGAAAGTGGTTTGGTTTTGGGTTGGTTTTTTTTTACATTGCGGCCATTGATTTCAATGGCCGCAATGTAAAAAAAATCCGGTGCCGGAACCGGTACCGGTACGGGAAATTCTCTGATTTATCCAATATCCCCTGATACTGCCAAATACCAGCAGTTTCGGATATCAGGAGATCCGAACTTCCCACCCCTACTTCTCACTATCAAATATTAAGTCATTTAATAAATGCCATAGTAAATTAGTTATGACCTAAAGCCCATCCTGTGTAATTTGTGGGCAGCCTTTCAATGCTCACATAACTGAGACTGTTAACCCCTTTGTTTTAGACAACTTGTGACCTGCTGCTTAGCAGAGGCCATGGAAACCTTAATGCTGGAAGGGAGGGACTAACCACTCCCCTCAAAAAACTATAGTTCTGTTTCCTTCACATCCCCCAAAGCCTCCATAGGCCACTCCAGTGTCTTGAGAATCCATTCAGACGGAAGGGATTGTTCAATGGCTGGATTCAGGATGGGGTGGGCGGTCAAGTGTGAATGAAGTCATAGTTGGTTCACACTGTCTGTACCCCCCCTAAACAAACATAAAATCATATTCCTGGAAAGATAATATACTTTTTGTACTCTACCCCCACAGTTCAGAACACACACACACACACACACACACACACACACTAGGGATGGGCGAACGCGGATCAGAAGTTTGGAGTTCAGACTGAACTCGGATAGTTTGGTTGACCGAACAGAACGTTCAAACTGAACTCGAATTCGACCATTCAGTTCGGATGCGTTCGGTGAGTTCAGAATTGAATTTCCATTGGGTTCAATGGAAAACACATTATTGGCTGTAACATTTTTGTTTTTTATGCTACATGGCTGACACTTGGAGTGCCTATACCTCCAGTAGAAAGTATTATGTGTGCCAAAATTCAAAATGATTGGATAAAGCCATCCGATTTTAGAAGCGGTTGAATTATTGTATTTTACAATATTCTACATACACATTCTTAGCTGTAACTTCTTTGCCTCACATCTAATGTAGGTGAAACCTGTCCAGTTTATAGCCCTTCCCATATTTACTATCTTTGCAAAATTTCAGAAGAATTGGGAAAAGAGTCTTGGTGGTATAAGCAATTAACATATAAATGTATGTCTGACTATAACCAGTGTACATGAAATTTGGCAGGGCTATATATTACACTTTCATGATCCTCTCTGCCAAATATCAGAAAGCTTTTATAAAGGGTCCCAATTTTATATGCCTGTACAACATATGTAGAGAAGGGGCCTATGCCTGGGATTCTCTTATGTCACTGTGGTATAAGATAGGTTTATGATGCAAATTGGCCAACAGAAATGTCAACCAAATATCCTCATTCTGTGCTGGGACCATCCCAACATATCTCCCCCACTTGTTTCTGGGAAGTCAGAAGCATCTGTTTAGGAAAGAGTCAATAGAAATTCTCTTATGTCCTCTGTCTCAGTGCTGCAGGATGTGATTGTGATGATAATTGGCCAGCCTGGATGTGTTTAAACTATGTCTCCTGACTGCTGGGATGCTATCTCAGAAGTCCCAGTTATGTTGCTTATGCCCGCCTCAGGGCCGCCCCCTATGCCCACCTAAAAGCCACTACCAATTGGTCCTGTAAAGCTAGAAGCTTGCAGTAATGTGTTTGGCCATTGAATGTGTCTGTCAGTCTTTGGGGTTACTCCACATCCTTCCTCCTACAGGCGCTCTCTCGCTGCCATGCAGGGTGCCTGCCTCTGACTGGCACGGAATATGCTGATAGTCATCTGAATAATGATCTTCACAGGGACAACATCAATTGCTTATATAATTGGATCTCTTTATCAAAAACTCCTGTACATTTACTGACATGGTAGGAAAGGTATTTGATACATTCTTGCCAAATATCCTGTAAACAGAATGGAATATCAAAATGTTACAGCTGTAAATGTATTTTCAGATTAATGTCTTATATCCTTGGGACCCTTTATTCACTCTTTCTGAAAATTGGCAGAGATATTAAAAACATAAAGAGACATAAGCTACACAAGTTTCATGAACATTGGATGCAAGATAAAGAAGTTGCAGCCATTAATGTTTGTGGAGCTTTTCTTAAAATTACAATATTCAATTGCTTCTCAAATTGGTTTCCTTTATCTTATCATTCCAAACTTTGGTACACATAGTGCCCTCCATTGGGGGTACCATCTTTCTAAATTTCATCAAAAAGAAATAGGAAGCAAAAATGTTATAGCCAGAAATATGTTTTTCAGTTTTTTCCCTTTATTTCAAAAATCAAATGTCATTTTCAGTTCCTGATTGCACCAAACTAAAGACTGATCCTAGCCCAACCAAATCCAATACCAAATCTAAACTCAACATTTGACCTGAACCACCGAACGGCCAACCATCCAAACCTGGTTCTGTTCACACATCCATAGTGTTTATGTTGCGTGTATCTGTACAGTACGGCATGTGACTAGTAGCATTAAAAGTAGTAGTAAAATCAAAATCAAAGTATGTATAATGTTTAGTTCATTCCATCTTCTCTTTGGCAACAGAACTTTATGAGAAGAACTTTTGTCAGTTAGACTCCTCCAACATAAAGTGAAGGTATGTCAACCTACACTTGCTGGCTGAGGAGGTGACCCAGAAAGTGGAAATCCAGAGATTAACCATTATGAAAATGAAATGAGAAGGCCTGATTCTGATCTTAGTGAATTAATAGGGATGTGTGAACAGAACCAGGTTTGAATGTTTGGCCATTCGGTGGTTCGGGTCAAAATTTGAGTTCAGATTCAGGAGGAGGAGGTGGTCGCTGCCCCTAGATCTCCGGTGGTGGTACCTGGCTCCCCAGATGAGGAGCAAGCAGCGGGCTCAGGAGGTACTGCCAGGTTTGTAAACTTTTTTTTTACTTTGAGGACAAGAAAGGCTCTATCCGTTAGAGCAAGCTCACTGGCATGCGGGTGGGTGCGTGGGTGGTGGGCATCAGTCAGGCACAAACAGTGGGCATCAGTGGGTAGCAGTGGATGTCTTCCACAGAGAGAGAGGGTACTGTAGTGTGGGGGACTCTGGCACGAGCAGCACCCCCACCCAAACATGTGCCAGGCTAGCAAGGGTCTCCAGTTGCCATCCTATTCCCTACGCACCCCAAATAAGAGCAGGGTCTTTCCAGCCAGGGTCACATCTCCCGTTGTCATCCCTAGCACCCCAAGGAGGTCAGGGTTTGCACGTGCCAGCCAGGGCCTTTTTTTAGTTGCAATCCCAAACAACCCATGGAGGGAAGTATTTGCACGTGCCAGCAAGGGTCTCATCCATCCACAGCACCCAAAGAAGGACAGGATTTGCATGTGCCAGCCAGGGTCACATCTCCCATTGCCGTCGCTACCAGCACCCCAAGGAGGGTAGGATTTGCACGTGCCAAGCAGGGCCTTTATAGTTGCAACCCTAGCATCCCCTAGCACTCCAAGGAGGGCAGGGTTTCTACATGTCAGTCAGGGTCTCTCCATTGCCATCGCAAGCACCCAAGGGAGGGCAGGATTTGCACGTGCCAGACAGGGCCTTCCTAGTTGCAATCCCTAGCATCCCCCAAGGAGGGAGGACTAGAGGCATCATCATAAAATGCATGCTATTACTTTGGTGTTCTTAATGTGTTCCCATTTCAGAGAGGAATCGGATGCCAGCCTCAGCCCTGATACCACTGCCAGGCCAAGGAGGACCCCTTGGCGGAGTTCACCAGTGACACCCCCAGACATCCGGCGGTCAAGGTCGGATGTCTGGAGGTTTTATGACAAGGGCGACGGAGTTGCCACATGCAAGGTAAGGCACGGGGACTGGAACAACAGGGAATGAATTGCCCTATGACCTGTTAGGAATGGAAGTCCCCTGCAGAGAGAGATTGGCCACCCAGTCCACCCACTTGTGGAGACAGAATGCAGGCAGGGCTTGACAGACCATTGGTCTGACACAGTATGGCACTTCTTATGTTCCTATATTTTTATGCTCTTTTTAGTTCTGCCAGAAAATATTCCAGCTTCAGAGGAAGGGGACCACATCAGGGCTCATTGGTCACATTGAAAAGCGGCATGGCAGGAGAGTGAGGTGGCAGGCAGAGGACTCTGGTGTAGCCATGGAGACCCAGCCCCAGCACCAGAAGAAGGGGGGAAGGAACCCAAAAACAATACCATGTAAGCCCTTCTCCCCCCCCACCCCCTCCAGCCCCGATGTGGAGACCCCTGGGCCCCAGGAGAATGCTGAGGCCAAGGCCTTTTGGGCCAAATTGAAGAGGCCCACCCGGGACTTCATAGCCAGCCTGCAGGTGACAGCAGCCACCATGGAGAACCGCCTGGTGGAGCAGTTCCAGGCGGTCCAGGTGGAGAGGAAGAAGATGGAGGCGTACGGCCAGTCCGTCTCCACCGAGATGGAATGCCTGGAGATGTACCACCAGGCACTCTCCAGGTGGCATTGGGACCTGGAAGGGGCTGTGGAATTTGCCCTCTCCAAAGGCTATGAGCTGGAAGAGTCCCGGGTGGCCGGACCTCAGCTCTGTGCAGTGCCCCAACACCGGTTGCCTTTCCCCCAAGTCCTGGGGGGCAGGCCCAGAGACTCGTAGTTTAATTTATAAGTTTCCTTTGAATGTTTGCTTTTTGTTTCAGTATGTTGTTGTTGCTGTTGTTGTTGTTATTTAAATAGTTTTAATAAAAGTTGTTGTATTTCTTGTTACGAGCTTTGTTTGACCTGAAAATCTTTTATCCCTATGTGCTGAAGTTCTGACTGGCAGGTGGCAGAATCTCATACAGCTTGCTGATCCCTATCAGCAGCACCTGCCACCCCATGTAGCATAGTTATTAACCCAAAGATGTGCTGTGCCAGCAGCAGGGTCTCAACTTGCAGATATCCACCCAGGAGGTGCAGGGCTTGTGTTTGTGTGTGTGGGTGGGGTGTGACAGAGAGAAAGGGAGACAGGCTCCTTGGCAGTGGGCAGCAGGTGGAGGGAGCTGGTGGTGGGAGGGGCTTGTATTTCAAGCAGCTTCAGGGGGCATCCACAGGTGGGTGCGGAGGAGTAGGCTTTGGGGGGGCAGGTTGGTGTGTGGGCACCGGCATTGGCAGCAGCAACAGACATTGGTTTCCAGGGTACAGAACCCTTGGCACAGGCATAGGCCTGCCTGGGGATCATTGGCACCAGCAGAGAGTGGGTTGCCAGGGTACAGAACCCTTTGCACAGACAGCATATAGGCCTGGGGGTCATTGGCACTAGCAGCAGCAGACAATGGTTGCCCGGGCAGGAAGTCAGGTGGCATGGCATGAGCGGCAGTCAGGTAGACTGAGGCAGGGTTCGAGCTTTGCAACCTGGGCAGACAGGCAGGCAGGCAGGCAGGCAGGCAGGCAGCATAGCATGAGAGGCAGTAGGGAAGGAAGGCTTGTGAAGACTTTGAGCTAGGCAACCTGGGTGGGCAGACAGGCATCTTGGCATGGGAGGCAGGAAGGCGGACTGAGGCATGCTTTGAGCTTGACGACAAGCTGGGCGGGCAGACAGGCAGTGTGGCATGGGAGGCAGTAGGGCAGGCAGGCTGGGACATTGGCAGCAGGGCATTCAGATAGGCTATCAAAGACTGTGCAGAGCGAGAGAGCAAGAGCCAATCAGCGTCACATAGGCAGGCCGAGATTGTGCAGCCATAGGCTGGCTTGCAGGCTTAGAGTTTGTTTCCAAATGCCACCCTGCGTCATGAGGTTAGTCAGATAAGGCGCCCGAGGCTGTCTAGTATGTGAGAGAGAAAAAGCAAGAGAGAGGGTGGGTGCCAGGTATTGGGAGGGAGGGACAGCACCTCAGCAGCACAGGAGAAGTAGCCCTAGCTGAGATTGAGGAGGACGAGGTGGAGGAAGAGGAGGAGGAGGAGGAGGAGGAAGTGGAGCCCCATCTCGACTGCCCCTGGCATAGGATGGCGTGTGCCACTGCACCATCACTCATTGTCCAGGGGCAACTCGGGGAATTCAAGAAGAGCAACTGCTCCACCAACTTGGCCCCCAGTCTCAGGTGGTGTGGGTAGCAAATGTCCCTGAACACAGAGAACACCCGCTCGCTGGGGACACTGGTTGGTGGGCAGGACAGGATAGACTAGGCCACTTTGGACAGGGCCAGCCACATGTTGACCTTGCCAGCCCAGTAGGCCAAGGGATTGCTGCTGGGATCAATGCATGGCTCCTCCTCCAGGTAGGTCTCCACTGCTTCTGAGGCACCATCATACTCCCTCTGGTAGCTCTGGGTGGGCACCACCTGGCTAACTGCCCTCAGCCACGCTGCTTCCCCTTTTGTGCTGGGCCTCATGCCCCCTAGAGTGGCCTGCACACAGGAGGAGCTGCTGACACTAGTAGGGGTCCTGCCAGAACATATTCCTCCCAGCACAGGAGTTCATCAAAGCATGCACTCAGCCCCGCTTTCAGCTTCCGTGCCAGGTCAAGTGCCTTATTGGACAGTTTCCTGCCCAGAGGGCCACAATCCCACCCCCTGAGAATCTTTTCCAGGCTCCTCTTGAGACTATGGACCAGCGCAGTCACCTGGCTGAGGGTGGTGGTGGAGCTGCTCCTGGTCTCCGTCATGGCCAGGAACGGTCTGAGGACGAAGACCGTGTGAGCTAGAATCTCCCATTCCTCCCTGTTGTACCCTGGAGCTGCCTCAATGTCTGTCTTCAGTTCCACCTGATGCAGGGTGGCTTTCTGCTCAAGAAGCCGCTCGAGCATCAGGAAGATGGAATTCCACCTGGTAGAGACATCCTGGATGAGCGTGTGCACCGGGGACCCTTGCTCGGCCTGCTTCTCCCGGAGGAGCTCGCTGCCCTTCATGCTGTGGTTGAAGAACCCCTCCAGCTTCCTCCCCAATTTGACCAGGGTGCTAAGGGTGCCTGGCCCAATCCCCTTCTCCCCCAAGCCCAGAGCATCCTTCACTACAAGACTGAGGGTGTGTGCAGCGTAAGAGATGCTGGTGAAGCCCCTGTCACGGACCGCCTTTATGATATTGGCTGCGTTGTCCATGAGCACACCCCCCTTGATGAAGACCGCGCCTGGCGTGACCCACTCCCTCACCATGGTGGCCAGGGCTGCCTCGAGGTTCCTTGAGGTGTGGGAGCTGTCCATGACTTGTGCCTGAAGCAGGGCCCACCTATACCCTGCTTCAGGACTCCTCCTGCCACTGCCAAGCACTGCCTATGGGTCCTGCCACCAGTGTGCAGTCACTGCCAGGTAGGCGTGCTGGGCGTTTCTGGCGGACCACAGGTCAGTGGTGAAGTGGACCGTGGACCCCCCAGCCCCTACCAGCTGCTCCCTCACCCGCTCCTTCAACACCATGTAGAGCTGTGGTACCACAGTCCGACTCAGGGTGGAGCGGGAAGTCAGCTTAAAGTTGGGGGCCAGGAACCAAATCAGCTGCTGGAAGCACTTGTCCTCCACAATTGACAAGGGCTGGCCATCCAGGGCTATCATTTCTGCCAACAGGCGCTTTGCTTTCTCTTGGAAGCCTGTGCCACGGTGCTCTGCCGATAGTCTTGACACATCCCCCCACCCCAGCTCCTCCATGGTGGCATGAAGGCGCTGCTGGTGAGGCTCCTGCTGCTGTTCTGCCCCCATAGTGCTCCTCCTGCTAGAGGCAGCAGCAGTTGTTGCAGGACACTGGCCCGCTGAAGGAGCCGGGTGACTGGACGCTGCAGTCGGGAACCCGCTTGCAGCCACTTCCCCTGCCTTCCCGCTGAGTAGCAGAGCACTGTGGTATGACTTCAGGTGCCTTGCCATTCCAGTTGTCCCAAGATTGGCGAGCACCTGCCCATGCTTCACCAGGTTATTGCACAATGTGCACTGCACCTCTCTGGGATCATCTGCCCACACCTGCTTAAAATGATCCCAGACTGAGGATTATTTCCCCCCTCCTGCCTTCTTGCCTGCCCCAGCTGATGCACTGCTGCCAGCACTGCTGGGCAGGGGAGAACTTGGTGGTTCTGGCGTCACAGCTCTGGGAGGAGGCTCAGCCATTGCCTCAGTTCCAGACATCTCCCCTGCGGCACTAGTGTCTGCCTCTGACTCACTGTCCATGATCACGGTGATGTCCCGTGAAGGGGAGTACTGGTACCCTGAGGCTAGACTGCCCGTGCCCACCATGCTGCTGGCACTCTCCCTGTGCCCCCCTCTGTAGCTGCTAGTGCTGCTGCTTCTGCTGCTGCTGCTACTCCTCTCCCTACTGACATTGCGCAGGGATCAGACCCTGCCTCTAGCAGCCGGGTTGGGTTCCACCACCTCTGGACTGCTGGGGATCGCCTCGACAGTGGGGGACATTGGTGGCCCTGGAGGAACATCAGAAGCAGCACCAGCACCTGCTCCAGCACCACCACCAGCAGAGACAGTTGCAGCCTCAAGTCCTGCAGGCCTTCCAGTGCCCTGCGTGGCAGTGGAGGAGGCTACTGCCAGGAGGCGCCGCTGAAGCCTGTTGCCCTAAAGCAGGCCTGCTGAGTTTGAGGGGTGGTGATGTGTTCTGCCTCTAGCTACTCCTGCTGCCTGCTGCCACTCCCCTGGCATGGCCCTTTCCACCTCTGGCATGTGCCCCATTGCCTCCCCTACAGGCAGCAGACCGTCCTCTCCTTCCCTTCTCCATTTCTCCCTCCAAAATAATGTTTTTGTGTGGGTTTTTTTACTTTATTTTATTTTTTTATTTAAATTTTTATCTAATATTATATCTAGCTATCTACAATAAATCTAACTGCTATTAACTATTCTAAATGCTATGAACTAAATGGATTAGCTAATAAGTACAAAGGCCTACTCCTACAAACACTAAAACTAAATCACTAAACACTATCTCTATCATTAAACTAACTCCTACAACTGTCTACTATCTCTAATATCTCTCTCTCTCTCTCTCTCTCTCTCTCTATCTATCTATCTAAATATATAAATATAAATATATCTATCTATCTATCTAAGTGTATAAATATAAATATATATGGGATGGGGGGGAATCACAAACAACACAAGGATGGATACAAAACTGAAATGAAACCTAAATTAATCTAATAATAATCCTTCTCTAAATGAATTAAAAAACAGGGGAAGGGAAGGGAATCAGGGATGGAATATATGGGAGAGGAAAGGATTCAATGGAGGCAGGAGGGAGGAAGGAAGATTGAACACAGGGAACACAGGGAGGAGTAAACACAAAAAATAACACCTAAATCTATCTAAGCTAAGCTAAATAAATGAGAATATGGAAGCAGATGGGTTGGATGGGTGAAATAGGAGGAGGGTGGCAATGGATTAGGAATAGGAAGGAACAAAAACTGCTGGGAGAGAGGGAGCCTTCTGAAACGCCTGCTGTTCAGGAACAGTGACTAGCTGAGAAGGTGTTGGAAAGGGGGAGGCAGATAATTAGTTTTGTTTCTTGCAAGCCTCTCCACCTCCGGTGCCTGGAAGTCTGCTCCTCAGCTGACTCCCCCTCCCTGCCACGTTTGGCCTTCAGTGACACCATGTTTTAGCCACCCAAACTCAACCGAACGCGATCCGAACTGACCGAACTGTTCGGTCATTTTGGGGTTCGAATTGAGTTCGGTTCGGTCGGTTCATGTTCAGTTTCAGGTTCGGTCGTCCGAACAGGTCGAGTCCAGGTCGAACTCCGAACTTCTGAACCACGTTCTCCCATCCCTATTATCCGCCCTGAGCACCCCTTTTAATCCCTTGTCATCTAATGGCCCAACTGACTCTCTAGCAGGCTTCTTGCTTCTGGTCTATTTGAAAAAGTTCTTTCTTGTTGCTTGTCTTTGCCTCTTAGCAAGCCTCCCTTCAAAGTCTCTTTTGGCCTGCCTTATTAATACTTTACATTTACGTTGCCAGTGTTTATGTTCTTTTGTATTATTTTCATTGGGACTAACCTTCTATTTCTTAAAAGATGCCTTTTTGGCACTAATAGCCTCCTTCATCTCCCCATTTAACCACAGTGGAAGACGTTTGGTCTTTCTGCTTCCTTTTTTAACTTGTGGGATGCATTTAATCTGGGCTTTCAGAAAGGTACTTTTAAACAGCCTCCACACCTCTTGCAAACTTGTAGCCCTTGCAACTGGGATTTTTAGTTTCTTTTTAACTAATTTCCTCATTTTGTCATAGTCTCCCTTTTTAAAGTTAAATGCTACTGCTGTACTTTTCTTTTTCTTTCTTCCTACAGAAATTATGTCAAATGTGATCATATTATGATTGCTATTGCCTAGTGGCTCTGCCACAGTTACTCCTTGCACCAAGTCCTGTGTGCCACTCAAGACTAGATCTAGAATAGCTCTTCGTCTCATTGGTTCCAGAACCAGCTGTTCTAGGAAGCAGTCATTTAGGGCATCTAGAAAATTGACCTCCACATCCTGCCCCGAGGAAACATTCCCCCAATCAATATTAGGGTAATTGAATTCACTCATTATTATTTTGTTGCCAATTTTAGTAGCCTGTCTAATCTCTTTTAGCATTGCTTTACCAGTCTTTCCATCCTGATCAGGGGGATGATAGTATAGCCCTACTACGATACTCTTCCTCTTTATACCTGGAATTTCTATCCACAGAGATTCTAGGAAACAGTTTGCATCCTTTAAAATTTTAATTGTACTTGAATCAATGTTGTCTTTTACATATAGAGCAACCCCAACACCAACTCTATCAACTCTGTCATTCCAATATATTTTGTACCCTGGTATTACAATGTCCCATTGGCTATCCTCATTCCACCATCTCTCTGTGATGCCTATAATGTCTAGATCTTCATTTAGCACCATACCCTCTAATTCTCCCACCTTACTTTTTAGGCTTCTAGCATTTGCATATAGACATGCAAACGCTCTCTCTCCTCCCCCCTTGACTCCCTTGCCCCCCTCTCATCCTGCCCCGCCTGCTCCCACAACCCTTGTCCTTGGCTCACCCCCAGTATCTGCCACCTCTGCTCCTGCACCCATGCTGATGAACACCTCTGGGTCAAATCCCACTTTCATGCTGACTTCCTTCACTTCAAATTCTGTCTCTGCTCCCTTACTTCTGCTATCTCCCTCTCTAGAAAGCATTACTACACCGCCCACAATGAGACCTGTTCTCGGGACCCTCGCCACCTGGTCTCCACCTTTCCTCAAGCCCCCCTGTCCTCCTCCCCCCTCTTCTCTTTCTGCTCAGGATCTTGCTTCCTTCTTCACCTCCAAGATAGATAAGATCTGCCTTGACATCACTTCCTGCTCCTCTCCTCTTCCTATTTCCTCCCTTCTCCCTCCTCCCCCTCCTTCTCTCCTGTCCTCCTTCCCTCCCACCTCCCTTGAGGAAATATCCTCCCTGCTTTCCTCCTCCAACCCTTCCACTTGCCCCCTTGACCCCATCCCCTCCCGTCTCCTGACCTCAATTGCTTCCACTGTTTCCCCTTTCCTCCTGCACATCATCAACTTCTCCCTCTCTACTAGCTACTTCCCCCTCTGCCTTCAAACATGCCACTGTCTCTATCCTCAAAAAGTCCACTCTTGATCCCTCTGACCCTTCTAGCTACCGTCCTGTCTCACTCCTTCCTTTTTGCTTCCAAGCTTCTTGAATGTGTTGTCTACTCCCGCTGCCTCGACTTCCTCTCCGCCAACTCATCCCTTGACCCCCTCCAATCTGGCTTTCGCCCCCTTCACTGTACTGAAACTGCTCTCGCTAAGATCACCAATGATCTTCCTGTGGCTAAATCTAATTGCCTCTATTCCATTCTTGTCCTCCTTGACCTCTCTGCTGCCTTCATACTGTTGACTACTCACTCTTGCTGGATTCACTTCACTCCCTTGGCTTCCAGGGCCCCGTCCTTGACTAGTTCTCCTTCTACCTCTCTGACCACTCCTTCAATGTGTCTCTTGCCAACTCCACCTCCTCCTGCCTTCCACTCTCGGTTGGTGTTCCCCAAGGCTCTGTCCTTGGCCGTCTCCTCTTCCCTATCTATAACCTGTCCCTAGGCAAACTCATTGCCTACCATAGCTTCCAATATCACCTCTGTGCTGATGATACTGAACTCTCTCTCTCTAGTCCCTCTCTCTCTCCATCTGTTCAAGCTCGCCTCACCAGCTGTCTCTCTGACATCTCTACCTGGATGTCTCAACGTCAACTCAAACTCAACATGACAAAAACTGAATTCCTTATCTTCCCCCCTCATCCTTCATCTCCCTCTTTGCTGTTGATCCTCGTCGATGGGGTCATCATCCTTCCCATCCCCCAAGCCCAAGCTTAGGCTTCATCTTTGACTCACCCTTTCTTTTAAACCCTACATCGATTCTGTTGCCAAATCCTGTCACTTCTCCCTCCATAACATTGCTAAGATTTGCCCTTTTCTCTCTGTCTCATCTGCCAAAACCCTTGTTCATGCCCTGGTCATCTCTTGCCTCAATTACTGTAACCTCCTTCTCACTGGCCTCCCCTGCTCTCACCTTTCTCTCCTTATTTCCATCCAAAACTCTGCTGCCAGGGTCATCCATCTCGCCCGTTGCTTCAACCATGTGCAGCCCCTCCTCTCCTCTCTTCACTGGCTTCCCCTTCCTGAACGAATCCTGCACAAGCTCCTAGTCTTCACCTGTAAAGCTCTTCACAACCTTGCTCCGCCTGCCTCTCTGCGTTAATTTCCCTCCGTACTCCAGTCCGTGAACTCCGCTCCTCCTCTATCCCTCCTCTCACCCTCCCATGCCTCCCCTGCTCCCCTAACCACATTTGTCCCTTCTCCCTAGATGCCCCCTATGCCTGGAACTCCCTCCCTGCCCACATCCACCTTGCCCCCTTCCTTCGTACCTTCAAATCCCTCCTCAAGACCCCCCTCTTCCACTCTGCCCTCCCTAACTCCTCGCTCCCCTCTCTCCTTCTGTTCCCCTTCCTTTGTCTCTCCCTCCCCCCGCCCCTGGTCTCTCAGATTGTAAACTCTAGGGCAGGGACTGTGTCTAGTCCATTACTTTGTAAAGCACCAGGTACATTACTGGTGCTATATAAATGCTTGATGATGATGATGATGATGATGATGATAGTTATACTTAGTTTTGCACATCACCCAAATCTCTCACAACCAAATCTCTGTTTCTTAGAACCTTGAGACTCACCTGTTACTGTTAAAAATTATTATTCTATCCCTTGCCTTAAACTTCCTGTGTCTTCCAGGATTCAAAGAGAGGTTTAAGAACTCTGAATTTGCATCTCTCATTTTCTTTCTTTTGTTTTAATTGTACCATTTCATGTAGGGCTGAAACAGGTATATGACAAAAAAATCACTGCTCCAAAGGGAGGCAAAATACTAAATATGCCAATAGAACATTTTCCCCAAAGTGGTAGGCAAAATTATAAATGTATAAAATATCAAGTGCAGGGCCAGTATACATTTAAGAATAATATGAAGACCTGGGGTGCCAGGTCAAAATGGTGCCATTTTGGAAAAGGGTCACACATGTGCAGAATGACCTGGTGTCTATTTTGCACATGCGCAGTGGGGTTTTTAAAAAAAATAATATTTTTAATAAAATAAAGCCCCCAAAATAAACAAAACAGTAGAGTCCTTTACAAAAACCAATGAAAATCAAGGTTTTTTTGTAAATGAAAACAAAAACAAAAATGAAAATGAATGATGTGCCTTCTGCACACTCCTATATCAAGCTAACTAGAATAACTATGATCCTCATTTTCACTTATGAGGAAGATTTAACTTCTGATCTCAAAAGGTGAGTGTACCAGTCCACTATCCCCAGCAGGCACCCTTCCATCTCAATTTGAATTTTAGTTTGCTATTGTTCATTATTTGTTATGAATCTATTCATTTCTCTGTTTGCCTGCACTATTTGCCTTTCTCCTTTGCAATTCCTTTATTTGTTTGCATATTCTCTTTCTGCATTTTTTTCCTGCTTGCCATTTATTTTTCTTCATTAGTTTCAGTGAAATTTTATCTCTATGCATCATGTATCTTGTTTTTATTTCATTATTTCCAGTGTTTGTGTTCTACTGCCACTGTAACCAAGCCTTCCCATGTCTTCTAAAGGCTCTTATCAATACAGCTCCACTGAACTTTTCTGATAATGCTTTATTAAATGTTACATTGAAGTCAAAATCTCACACAGCAGGTAGCATAAAATCATTACCCGTTTGAATATTTTCTGCACCATGATGAGAATGATAAGCTCAATGTCCCAACAGGGGACTTGCCACTTATTACTTAATCCACAAACCCCATGCAGGTGTGTTTTAGTGTCTTTGAATGCCCACCCAAGGGTTATATAAAAACCTGAAGCTAAGACACATAAATAGTTCTATAAAGTTCTTATAGCACAGCATAAGCTCTTTGGTTTTTAAAAGCTTTAGTTTGTTGTTAATAAGTTAATAAGAAGTAAAAATATTGTAAGAAACTCCTGCAAAAAAGCCAAGTATTTTCCTTAATCGGGTTTTGTGCCTTGTTCCCTTCATGCATAACTATTTGGGAAAAGGTCTGCTAAGATGTTTTTCTACACACACACACACACACACACACACACACACACACGAACAGCCATGTGTTTATTCATATCTATGGAATATTTGGTTATGTAATATAAAAGGACTTTGTAAAACAAATAATGTCTCCACACATTGTGAGCTCGTTCAACCAGTTCAAGCCTAATTCATTTCATAAACCAGACTACACTGGAAGCATCAAAGGCCAAGGGGATTTAATATTTTCCAGGGGAAAAAAAGAAAGAGATTAAGTAAACACTGTGTAAAAAAAAAGGGGAGGTGGGAAGGTGGAGAGGAGTTGCGGGGAAGCGAAGGATTCTGTCTTTTATATCCTGTCTAAATGCCATGACTTTGATTCCAGAAATTTAGTTTAAGAGCCTCCATGCTGAAAAATCTGTGAGAAAAAATCTCTATGGCAGCTAGGGGTATTTTAATTAAATGTGTGAAATTTGCCCCCATAAGTAAGCAAGGATTTCCATCCCAAAGGACTCTTCTAGTCTATAGCTGCACCTCAGATTATTAAAAGCCATTTTTGCTGGATGCCTGGGAGGAGTAGTTAGCTGAACTGTACGTCTACCCTAGAATATCCCCTCAAAATACTTCTTGGAAAGGCCATTGGCAGGATCTCTCCTGATGTTCTTTTTTTTGCAAGAAGAAATATATACAGGGTGGTTGCTGCTGCTGCTGCTGCTTCTTCTTCTTCTTCTTCTTCTCTCTCTCTCTCTCAAAACCCCAGATGCCATGGTTGAAGAGCAGTGTTTGCTATCTATACTAATGTTCCAGGAGGCATGGAATTTATGTTTTTATCTATAAGAATACATTTGTTAGTTTTCAGATCCCCATTATCTAATTTGCAAAGAGAGGGGCTAGATAACATTGGGTGTTTTCAAACAAGATGATTAGCCCACTGGAGTCTTTGGGTGTCTTTAGACATAACAAAGATCAGGTGTCAAAACCCCAAAGCATGTGTTTGGCCGTTGTGTGTAATCACCATTACAATACAATCTCAACACCAATTTGGCCATCTGTTGAACATGTGATGTGAACACCACTGCATCACAAGGACAATTTTCATGTTCCGGCTGAACACATGGCCAACGTTGCGTCTAATGATATTGCATGGTGTGTTAGCAGGTACAACATGGGGAACGAGGTGGTAGTGCTTGCGTGCTGAAATCGGGTGGTGAGAAAAACACCAATTTGCTCCAAGACAAGCTGTGTGTCTAGGCAGTGCATGGTGAACACAGGGCCAAACAAGTGTTCATATCAAGGTCAAAACATACATTCATACACCTGTTGATGTTATGTCTAAAGACACCCCAAGTTCGGTCCATGCAGCCACAGATGGCACCACTCAGCAAATTCCTTCTCCCCAGCCCTGGCTCTGATGGAAAGGGGGGGTCACAGCCAGAAAAGGCTTCTTCCCTGACTGTGACCCCCTTTTCCAAAAGAAGCTGTGCTCCATGCTCAGGCGGCTGTTTCTTGCATCCCCATTCTCTCCACTTGCAGTGGCTTTACAGCGATCAGTGCTGTGGCTGCTTCAGAGCAGCAGTGCTTCACAGCGCTGCAGCTACATCTGATGGAAAAGGGAGTGTCACAGAGTGCTGATCCCAACCCCAGTGTCTGCTTGTCCTAGACTCACAACCCCTTTGGGTCCCAAATGTAGCTTCCCAGGCAAGCTTCCTAGGTCCTAACCTGGCTTCCCTCAGTCTGCTAGCCACCACGGAGATGTCTCTAGTGCTCCCCACTGCCCAGCTGCTTCTCTGAGATGGTTTATGTTGGTTGCAGCCCCAGCTGTGCTGCCCAGCTCTAGCGCTGTCTTGGCACCCTGTAACTCCTGCTCAGTTCTGTGGTTTGTTGTTACAGTTCCCTGGTTGTGATCCCCTCCCCACCTTTTCATTAGAAGCAGCACTCAATCAGCTGTGAAGTCATTACAAGTGGAGACAGTAAGAATGCAGGAAGAACTTTCTTATCTTGCAGCTCTCTTCTCTTGCAGCTGCTTTACAGCTGATCACTCTTTAGTAGCTGCACTAGGCATGACTTTGTGGTGCTGGCGGAGCTGGATGCAGACGAGGCTGTGGGTGAACTTAATAGGGGACAGGTGGATGTGTGGGAATGCATTAGCATGCACTAGCACGTAGTGGCCCACACGGTGAGCCCGTGATGTCCTTGGGCAATGCCGTGAGTGGGAGTGCATGAGTGAGTGGGGGCTGTGATGTGGACTAACATCGGGTGAACACCTAATAGACAGGCAGGTGAACACCCACCTGGTGAGTGCTAATGAGGACTATTGTCCTGTTTGAAAACACCCATCCTGTCAGAGTCCCACTGGTCCTCACTCTGCAGCCCTCCTAGCAGAACTGCATTACCTTGACCTGAGTCAGCCCAGCTGACCTTCTAGAAAACTCTGAGGCTATCTGCCTTCCCATTCGCTATCCACACTCTCAGCTGACTGTATCAGCCCAACTGGATTACAGTCCCCTCAAGAGCAGCTCAACACTGGCTTGTGTGATATGGCTTGCTCTCTCTAGCTCATGCTTAGCTTACCTTACCATTTCCCCAGCTCTGCTTCTCCTATCCGGTGGCCCTCCAGCCTTTTCCCAGTCCCATTCCTACTCTGCTACCTTGATTCCCTTTCTTAGGACACTCGCTGCTTTTAAACAAGATGCTGAAAAGTACCTCCTGAGGCCCGCACTGAGAGAAAAGCCACACAGGGAGTGTTTACATGCTCCTCACACTGCCAGAAGTGACATGCTCTCTGTTGTCAGTGGTGGCGGCAGCTGGACATGCGTGCTTTGAAGAGGTGCGTTCTGAAAGCCTCACTTTTCAGGCTTTCAGAAAAGGCCCTCAGGCTATCCAAATTTAAAATTAATATGGAAATTTACAGCCCCAGTTTCCCATCTGTCTGTCCCTGTGTTCCCCTCATCCTTGTCCTTCTTAGACTGCAACCCCACTGGGCCAGGGAAAAGAAAACCATCTTAACCCAACAATATTATGTGACGTCCTTAGCACACCATAAAAGCAGCAGCATGGAGTTCCACTTTTCCCCCAAGACCCCAACCATGCTGCACAGTTCTGCTGCAGTATAAAAGGCATCTGCAGCAGCCAGGCAGGGTACAACAGGGTAGACTAGCCGTTAGCCAAGCAACATGTGGCATGACCTTCTTGAAGAAAAGCCTGCTACATCCCACCAAACTGCAAAGGGGCCATTTTAAAATGCAGGGAAAATTCAAGCAAAGAAACCATTCCATACAAGCCCCCAGGTCTCCCCCCCCAAAAAACAGAAAGCAGACAGTTAGGGGTGGAAAACAACAAAGGGACCATTTTAATCCAGAGTAGCCATGGCCAGTAGGGGCTCCACAAAATGGCCTCTGCACATGTTAGGGACTTGGAAGAGGAGGAGGGAAGCAGTAGTGAATCATGGAAACACAGAGCAAGCAAAAGCAAACCATCTTAACCCAACAATATTATGTGGAGTCCTTAGCACACCACAAAAGCAGAAGGATGGAGTTCCACTTCTCCTCCAAGACCCCAACCATGCTGCACAGTTCTGCTGCAGCGTAAAAGGCAATTGCTGAAGCCTGGAAGGGTTACAGGGTAGACTAGCCATTAGCCAACCAACATGTAGCATAGCCTTCTTACAGAAAAGCCTGCCACATCCCCACCAAACTGCAAAGGGGCCATTTTAAAATGCAGGGGAAATTCAAGCAAAGAAACCATTCCATACAAGCCCTCTCCCCCCAAACCCACCCACCCCCAGAAAGCAGACAATTAGGATCTCACAGGGAGAAAAACATCAAGGGCTAGGGAACCCTTTTAAAGAAGAGGAGGCAACATAAGTATGCCCTTCCAATCGGGCCCCCCAAATTGCCACTGCCTGCAATGCATGCCCAGGAGAGGGTGGGGGAGACAAATACAGATTTTCAAGTCATAACAGGTTCTAAGGATCAGAATGAGTCCCAGTCCTGATCACGCCTACTTCTCCAAAGTGCAAAGTCCAAACGCAAGTCAAGCGTGTGCAGCAGCTTCCCTGAGCTCCTCCCAACACAGTGCCTGCCTCCCTGCTTCACTAGGGATGGGCGAACAGATCGCAGTTTGGGTTCGGCCGTTCGGTTCGGATGCGTTCGGTTCGGCCGTTCGGTTCGGATGCGTTCGGTTCGTTTGTTCAGTTCGTTTGTTCAGTTCGTTCGTTTGGTTCGTTCGCCGAGTTTGGGTTCGGCTGTTCGGTTCGGTCGTCCGAACAGGCCTTTCGGTTAGACCGTTCGGCTGTTTGGTTCGGCCGTTCAGGAAGTGTTGTTATGGTGGTTTTTTTGTTTTTTATATGTTTTTTGGGTTTTTTATTGGGTTTTATATGGTTTTCTTTTTTTTTTAATTGGTTTTTGGGTTTTTATATGGGGTTTTCTTTTTTTTTTTTTAATCTAATATTATATATATCTGTCTACACTAAATCTAACTGCTATTAACTATTATAAATGCTATGAACTAAATGGATTATCTAATAAGTACACAGACCTACTCCTACAAACACTAAAACTAAATCACTAACACTATATCACTAAGCT
>QEPC01010320.1:1243949-1255978 GCA_003113815.1 Sphenodon punctatus
TGACTAGCTCAGAAGGTGTTGGGAAGGGGGGAGGCAGATAATTAGTTTTGTTTCTTGCAAGCCTCTCCACCCCTGGTGCCTGGAAGTCTGCTCCTCAGTGACTGACACCTCCCTGTAATGTTTGACCTTCCAGTGAACCTTTTTTTGCCACCCGAACTCATCCGAACGGGATCCGAACTGACCGAACTGTTCGGCCATTTCGCCGTTCGGTGTTCGGTTTGTTCGGTATGTTCGCGTTCAGGTTCAGGTTCGAGTTCAGGCCGAATTCGGGCCGAACTCCGAACTGCCGAACCGTGTTCGCCCATCCCTGTGCTTCACCTCCCGCAGGGCAGGCTCAGTCAGCAATTCTCCCTCCACCCACTCCTTTCCCCTCCCACTCAGCTCCTGTTCCCTCTCATCCCAAGGGTCAGGTCCAGGGCAGAATTGATTACTCATTTTTGGCTGAGTTCGACTAATGGAACTCAGTCTGGGCACCACAAGACCCTCCTCTTGGCTCTGCCCCTTAAAATTGCAGAGAAAGCCGCTTCAGGGATGGCGCCCTGAGCATCCTCTCTCTGTGGTGTCTTCTCTGCCTCCACCCCCATAATGATGTAATCATGAACAATTTACTCCACATTCCCTCTACCCTCAGCAGCGTGCCACTGCAGCTGATCAGGGGGGGCTCGGGGGAGGGAAGCTGAAGGTACCTCAGCACTGCTGTGCCTGGTCACCTGGTGGTGCCTGCCCTTAACGCTAGTACTTCAGGATATGATTGCATGTGCAGGAGGCTCAGACTGATGCTCTGCACCTGACTTCACATGTTTTTTGCTCTCTGCGCATGCATAGGTCACTTTTCTCTATGGGAGGTTACATTGTATACATCAAATATACAATACAAATAGACCTGAAGCTCAGTCTTTTGAAAACTTCAGAATTTGCTGAAGATTCCATTACTCAGTTCTGACAGTCCAAAGTCTGTTGTTCCAAGGACAAAGGCCGTTCCTCGGAAAACTTTGGAAAATTTTGGAAGCCACTGCACGCATGGCTGAACTGTTGAGCTTCTTCTGGAAATGAAACTTAGTGCCATATTTGGTAGGAGGGGGGTATGGGAGGGGACAGTTGAGTGAAGGTAAGCGATATGGCAAGTTCTGATTGGCTGGCAGGGTAAAATAAAAGTGGCTGCAACCATTTTTGATTCCCTTTGGTAAATTATGACTGTGTGCTACAGTGCTGAATCTGTAACTAATCGGCTGGGGGAAGAGGTGCTTGGCCCAGGCCCTTGCCCTGGCCTGGTTTGTCCTATCCTGTCCATAGGGCCAATGTTGGGGTATGTGGGTTATGTTTACCTTTACCATGCCAATTTTTTTTTTAAAAAAAATAATAATAATTGGGTGCCACATTGCTACTGCCTGCTGCTTGATTGGCACTTGACACCATGAGACCATGGTGGGAGTGAGTGATCTCTCTGCCTGGATCCACTTCCCCTTGCCTGGTCTGTTCAAGCTACCTGTGCCACAGGACCAATGCCATGCCAAGAGGGTGACCCGGTGTGTGTGTGTGTGTGTGTGTGTGTGTGTGTGTGTGTGTGTGTGAATGTCTGGTTTCTTTCTTGTGGGTGTTATAATTTTGTCTGCTGGGCTGGTTGGCTTTTGGTGGGATTTATTACTCCATGCAGTTGCACACAGTTTTCTGGGGTTGTGTGTGTTGTCTTCTTCCTTCTTTGCTAAAGCTGTGGCTGCGACATGGCACAACAGAGTCTAATTGTAAAGTGTAAGTTCTGCTGTTCTGCCAGCTGCTTGGCACCATGAGGCCAGAGGGATCTCTCTGCCTGGCTCTACTTCCCCTTGCCAGGTCTGTTCAAGTTACCAGTGCCACAGTATAGTAGTACTAATGCCATACCATTTTAAAAGAGGGTGCTCCTTGGGGTTTGTGATGGAATGTCTGGTTTCTTAATTTTGTCTGCTGGGCTGGCGGGTATTTGGTGGGATTTATTTTTGAGGCACTGAGTTGGCACCGAATAATTCTGAAGTTTTTTCAGTTTCCGCTTTCTGAAGTTCCAAAGATTTCCGAGGTCTGGAATTCTGTTTCCTAATTCCAGAACTTTAGAAACAGCACTGAAGGGCTGCCGAGTACCTGGGCCAATTACCCGGAACTTTGGAAATTGGCCCGAGTACCCAGAAATACTATTCGGTACAGCCCTAATTGCAAAGGAAAAATACATAATGGATTTCAATGAGGCTGTGACCCAGAGTACTGTAACAATGTCTATTTATTTATTTTTTTAAAAAGCCTTGGGGAGACTTGAAGAGAGCACTGTAGTGTAGATTATATTTCTGTAATTACTCCTCTGTGTAATTGCTTCTGTTTGTAGTTCTCTTTCATGCTAAATTTTGCATTTCCTTGAAGTGGTCGGTTCCTACCCAAATTCAAAAAGGATTATGTTTCTGTCAGCTAAATAATTTCCTCTAAAAAATTGACATATGGTAAGTCTTAGAAAGGGAGAAATGGATGTACAAAACCTGCTCTTTGCTTCCAGTAGCATGAAGTAAATTGAACAATAAATCAATTTTTACAGATGCTGTTGACATGCAACATTTTCTGCTTTTAAAAATTAATAGCTGAAATAATGAACATTCCCCCAAACCCTCTGCACAGTCAGCTTGATTAATTCCAATAATAATAATAATAATAATAATAATAATAATAATAATAATTCTATAGCCCCCCAACCACCAGAGGGTGCTCAGACCACTTTGCAATGTAACAACATGATATAAAATTCAGTTAAAACTTAAGTCTGTATAAAACAATTTAAAAGGGTAAGGTCACAAGGAAGGAAGAACACATTAATGGGAACCAGCAGTGGATCCTAAAAGCACCTGAAGAATAAATCAATCTTCAGGTGTTTTTTGAAGGTGAGAAGAGAGTAACTAAGATGGACATCTGAAGGGAGTGAGTTCCACACTGAGGAGTCCACCACAGCAAAGGCCAATTGCCTGTCAATTGGCCTTAAGACATGATGGCAGGATCCCCAAACAGTAGGTGGTTTCTGAGTACAGAGAGCCATCAATGCGAAGATCAAGGAGCACGTCTTAAATATAGCCAGGGCATGAGCCATTCAGGACTTTGAAAACCAACAGTACACAGTCTTAAATTCAATCTGCTGCTCTACAGGCAGCCAATGGAGAGAATGCAGGGCAGGCAAATTATAGTTGCCCAAACTAAGGCTGATGTGGCAGGAGCTGTTACCGCGCCGCGATTCCATTCTGCCATATCAGAATTGCCCACACCACACCGCGGATTTTCTGCGGACATTCCGCTAATTCCGCCGGCATTCTGCAAATTGCGGAATTGTGGAAAAATTGTGGAAACTGTCAGAAAACCACTGTTCCGCTATTTTGTGGTGCTGGTGGAATGGCAGAAGTAGCGAAAATGTCATGTTTCCACTATTTTGCAAAGCCTGTGGAAGTAGCGGAATGAAATTAGTGGAACTGCGGAAGTACCAGAATGAAACTAGCGGAATGAAAGCCTCTGCCATGCCGTACCACTAATTGCGGAAATGCTGTTTCCGGCAGAATTAGCTACCGCTGCAACATTTTGCTACAGCCTTAGCCCAAACCAGTTAGCAACCATACTGCTGCATTCTGAACAAACTGCAAGCAATGGAGAAACACTGCTGGAAGCCCATATTGGGAGGAATTACCATCATCGAGCCTCATGGTCACCAGGCACGGGTCACTAAGTAAAGCCTGTGATAAATATGGGCATAGCTTACACAAATTGCATAGCTGGAAGAAGAAAAAACATCTCTGAAGCACGTCCAATACCTGCATTTTCATGGACAGAGCATGGTTGAAAATGATGCCCAACTTCTTTACCTAGCCTACCACCTCCACCTCTTCAACATGCAGAGGCCCAAGGGAGGCATCCTCATATCGACTGCCCCTCAGTCTTCCCCAGTCTGAGTATGAGGTAGCTCTCATGCATCCAACTGACTATATTATTCAAGCATTCCTCTAAGGCAGCAGCAAAGGTGACAAGGCTCACAGGGTAAGAGATATATCCTTGTGTATCATGAGCATACTGATGATACTCAGCCCTGTGCTTGGCCATAATATCCCTGAAAGGGTTGCATGTTGAACAACATGAGCAAGAGAATAGAACTTTGAAGAAGGCGGCATTTCAAGTCTGTTGGGGAGGATGCATAACCATCCATCACCACTGATTGACTCTGCTCTTCTACGTATGACTGAAACCACCAGCCGGCAGCTCCCATCATGCCAGTGGCATCCCTCAGTCACTGAAGCAGCAACCCATGGACAATTATATTGAATGCTGCTGTAAGGTCCAACTGCTGGTCACAAGCTCTGGCAGGGATATGAAATACACTTGACATATACAATATAATATGCAACTGAAATTTTCTATAGCTTGATTGGAGGATTTATCACAGTAATATCGAAAGCTATATTTGCTGGTTTGTTTGTTTGTTTGTTTTTAATCCATACCTCTTCCTATATCTCAAGTCATGCTGTATTTTGCACTTATAGATTTCTTCCAATAAAGTTAAAGAAAGTTTATGTTTGTCAAAATAATAACCTCTCCAGTGCAACTATCACCATTTCATATTAAAATTGCATTATAGCAATATTGGTCAGAAAGTGTGTCATGCCTTTTTAAAGCTTTGCGGTGGGTCCCATTTAGAGGTGAAATGAGGATACTTTTGCATTCTTGCGAGAACACCACAATTCTTGCAGCCTTGGTGAGATCTTGTGCATTCTCACTGAGGTTTTTGAGACTCTCATGAGATTCTCAAGAACCTTAAAAAATACTCTTCGCATGCACAAATGACTGCCATGGCCATTCTGTGCATACAGGCCCATGGTGATCATTTTGCGCATGCGCAGAGCATTTTTGGAAGTTTCTCTAAAATCTTGACAGATTCGCGAAAAACCCCAAATGCTCTGAACTTATGCAAAATGACCACCGCAGTCATTCTGTGCATGAACGGCTGCCCAGCGACTGTTTTCAAGAATGGCAGCAAGAGGCCCAATTCTTACGAGATTCTTAACCTAGAAAATCTCATCAAGAAGCCTTTTCTCTATGAGATTTTCAAAAAGATCAAGGGAGAGTTTCAGCCCTAGTACCACTTGGCTTTAACAGGAATAACTCTGATTTCACTTATTGATTATTATTATTATTATTATTAGAATTAGCATTAGCATTAGCATTAGCATTAGCATTAGCATTTATATAGTGCAAGCAATGTACCTGGTGCTTTACAGAAAATAAGATAGACATGGTCCCTACCTGAGAGCTTACAATCTAAAGACAGGGGGAGGGGAGACAGGGAAGGGGAAACAGAGGTAGAGACAAGGGATGCAACATTCATGAGGATGCGAGAACCCAGGTACATGTTCTTGGCTTGGTTACAGTAAACTGGGAGTTTACAGATAGCAGGTGGGGGTTAATCCTGGGTGGGGATGATTAGCAGGAGTTAGGAGTTACAACATTTCAGATCAGCTGAACAACTGGTCCAGTGGTTCCATCTGCCTACATTTGTATCCAAGGGGCCAGTCTACAGTACATGTATGTACCAGATCGGTGATCCCATTCACTACATGTACAAACAGAGTGCATATCCCACTCATGTAGCAATTGCAGAATGTGTGCATGTCATGCACGTGGTAGGAATGCATCGCTTGGTGCACACATATCCTGTACTTGGTGCCCATTAGAGTTGCAACCAGACACCTGAAGATTTGGGCACCCCCAATGGATCTGGGGTGCATGAATTGACCCAGGCCCATTCACGCAACAGAGATGTCTGTATAGGACTCAACAGGCTGCTCGAAGGTGCCAGATGTCCTTTGAAAGTGACATGCCCCAGCCGGGACTTGTACATTTTAATGGCTTCTCCACCCCCACCCCACCACGCACCTTTCACCTGAGAAACACTGTTGGGCGAAGCTGTGGTTGGCCTTTGAACGTGACCTCTTAGTGGCTGAGTGGGGGAGTGCGGACCAGCCTTTGAAATTGGCAGGCCTTATCTTGTACCATTGAGGAACTGTGCTCTACAACACTCTTTGCAGGCCCTTGTCAGTTTCAAAAAATGGCTTCCCAGCCGCACCACCTATGAGAGTGCTGTATGGAGGAAGCCCCACCACGGGGCTTTGAAAGTGACAAATCCCAACTAGAGTGCTGAGAAGCCAGACTCTGCAGCACTCTCAGCTGGACTTGTCATTTTATCTGTGTAATGCTCACATTTTGGAGCATTGGGCACCTGAATAGTTCGCAGGTAGCCCATCAGGTGACCGATAGAGTGCCCCAAACTGTGGGAATTACTCGCAGGTACTACTTTGATTACCCAATGCAGCTCTAGTGCTCATGTAATATACCCTTGGTGAGCAAGTGCAATGTGCACAGTCTGCACATCCTCGTTGTATTGGGCCCTGTCTGATGCCAAGCTTGCCAGTGGGAGAGTTGTCCTTTCTCCTGTCGCGCGAGAAGGGAGCTGTGCAACATTTGAATAGCATATGCTCCCATGGCACCAAAGGCTGCCTTGTGGAAAAACAGCCTTAGACGTGGGATTTTGTGCACTTGTTTCATTTTATTGCGTTTTATTTATTTATATTAACTTCAGAAAAACCAAGGAGATGAGCTTTTAAATACTGAGACAAGATCAAGTGCTCCCATTCCAAAGAGAGATACCACACTTTTTGGAGTGGTTGTGAGAGTCTATCAGGACTTCATCAGTTTCTGGTGATTCTGCACTTTTGCCATTTTTTTCTGTTATTTTCATCTTTCAGGGACGTCTTGTCACTTTCCAGGACTTTCTGTCACTCTCCAAGACTTTCTAGGACTTTTTCATCATTTTTGTCACTTTCATCACTTTCAGGGACTTTTTCTCACTTTTCCTCACTTTCCAGGACTTTTCATCATTTTCTAGGACCTTTTTTTATCACTTTCTGAGAATTTTACAACAGTTTTATGGAGTTTTACAATACTTTTGTGGCAATTTCCAGCACTTCTTCAGTACTTAGCCAGCAAGTTTTCATCTCCACAACCCCAGGGGGTGTGCACTAGGCACACACGGGGCTTGGGATCAGCTTGTGGCAGCCCTGTTCAACTTCTGAAAAATAACAGAAAATGACAAAAAGAGCGGGAAAGCCAATAAGTTCCTGCATTGTGCAAATCTCAGAGAATGCCCTGCTTCTGATGGAAGAAGCACTGGCCAAGATTTCTTGCTTCAGGCCTAGAGCTTTTCTGTTAATTTCAGTTGCAGTGAGTATTCAGTTGCAGTTAAGTACCATAGTCTCACTCATCATTTAACCATCCAGATTTCTCTAGAGCAGTGACCATCAGACCTAATTGGCCACATGAACAGTCTTTGTTAACCAAACTATTACCACTCACCTACAGAAACACCAGCCTGAGTCAAAGACAAACTGTAGCTATTATGAATACTAGCCAGATGTTACCACGAAACAACTGAAAGGCAGGTCATAAGCGTTACAGACACTTGCAGCTTGGGAATCACAGTGTGAGTAATACTTCTCTATAGCTTTGCTTAGCCCTTCAGAAATGCCATCTTTTAGGATTTGGAGAAAATAACAGCTCGTGATTAGGGGTGCACCAGGTAGCACATTTGCTACCCCTGGGTAATACCTGCATTTTCAGGCAACCTCAGTGGGTCCCCAATGGGTTTGTCCAGCCCCCTTCAGGGGCCCAGATGTCTCAAAATGCAGGTCCTTCCAGAACTTTCCAGGATTCCCTAGGAAACTCTTGCCTCTGAATGCTCCCCAGGCTGACTCACCTGTCCAGCTGTTCCCACTGCTCCTCCAGCTGCTGACTCCTCCTGGCCCAATCTACTGCTCAGCTGAGGCAGGCAGCATGGCCACAGTCCCCATAGCAGGGGTACACGCAGGGCTGAAGGAGCACTGGAAGCAGTGGCACAGCCAGGCAGCTGAATCAACCCAGGGAGCACACGTGGGAAGGAGGTTCCTGGGGTCCCCTGACTGACTTACCTACCCAGCTACACCACTGCTCCCGCTGTTCCTCCGGCCCTGTGTACACCCTTACTATGGGGATTGTGGCATGTTGCCCAGCTCAGCTGAAGAGCTGGAGGAGTAATGGGAGGCAGCGACCAGAGGATCAATGGGAGCAGTGGTGCAGCCAGGCAGGTGAGTCAGCCCAGGGAGTGTGACTGTCAGCCCAGGGAGGCCAGGGCAGGTGAGTCAGCCCAGGGAGGCTACCTCGCCCATTGGGTTGCATTGACACACTCAATGGGGGGGTCCATTTTTCCAAGTACACACTTTCAGCTCTACAAACAATAGATTACACATTAGTGCTTTTCCTTTCAGTTACCCCTAAAATCAAAATATACCAGCACAGTAGTACAAAGTTAATGACACTGAGGCTGCCATCTTCAAATCACTTACTCCGGCATAGACATGCCAAAAATAATGGGCCTACCCTGAAAAAAGTGGTTTGAGGATCATAGTCTGACTCATGCAAAAAATAATAATAATAATTTCATTAACAAAAACACCAAAGAAAGGAATGCAATACAGACACTTTAAAAAAATACATATAATATACTAATCAGTCTTAAAGCTTTCCTCCCCACAGTGGAAACCACTACCATGTTCTAAACATGGTGTGCATGTCATTTTGGTTATATCAGTAACAAAAACAAAATTTCATTATCATTATTGCAATAACAAAAATGACAAAAAATAATAATAAAATCAATAACAATAATGAAAGTTGTTATTGATTTCATTATTGTCTAGCAGCCTGGAAGGTGTTTTTTGGAGGGAAATGTGGTGAGGAGAGGAGGGAACAGACATCTCGGAGCCAGAAACAGTGTTGAACTCTTGAACTGGGGCTGTGCTGGGAGTGGAAGGACCTGATAGATGTAACTGCTAGCCAATGAGCAGCACAAGCAGGTCCCAGGCAGTTGAATGGCACCCTGTGATTGCTCAATGCCTCCTGCCTCCCAGAACCAATCAAGGGAGTTCTGGGGGAGGGCACTGCAACCCTTTATACTGCAGGGCTAGGTTACTTGACTCTGCTTCTTTGTTAGCTATTGCTCTATCAGGGTGCATAAAATCCTCCCATATATATCCCTACCACCTTACCTTCCTTACCAATCCTTATTCCTTACCCTTACATTTTACCTTTTTCCTTCCACTGCCTGTCTCCCCCTGTACTCACACACACACACACACACACACACACACACATATATATATACAGAGAGATACGATATACCTCTGAGTTTTCCTTTTCCCTTCCCCTGTCTGTCTCCCCCTGACCATATATGATATAGATATTAGTTGTGCATATATATAGATTAGATATTTAGCTACTAGGCTGTTTTATTATATATATTAGGATTATAGGTTAGGAATATTTTGTATTATACATAGGTTAGGTTTAGCTTAGATTTGGTATCTATTATATATATAAAACTAGATATTGTGTGGATACCGATACCAATAATGATACAAATTGGTACCGATAACAACAATAACAAAAAATGATATTTCATTATTAACAAAAATGAAAACAATACATTTTAATAATGAAAATGATAACAAAAAACAAAAAATGGCATGGGAGCCTGGTGCACATTCCTACATGGTAGGTATACATATAAACTAAAGCTACGGATGGATGCCACATATTTAGTGCTATCAACGTTGATAGAACCTATTAAGATAAGCTTCCTCCTCCCTCTTACCAAGAGAAAGGAGGGTTTACTCAAGCAACATCCAACTATTAAATCCTGTACTGTAATTTAACTGTAGTAGAACAAGAGCAGGTTAAAGATCGAGAAGCACAAAGGTGACTCCAGGTATGGCTGTTTCTCATGTTAATTTCTTGTGCTTCTAAACAAACACATCTTGTGTTGACACCTTCTGAATACTGTACTTTTTATTAACTACATATTCCCCGTGTTAATGATTTTATGTGCGGCTCAGTTAGGTATTGAAGGTGACTTTTTCATCTGCTAATGAAAACTATTTCATTGTTTAAGAATGTGCCATCTTCATCTGTCTTCCCCTGCCACTACCCTTTTAGGATTTGCATATTGTATTTCTATTATTGTGTCTATAATTTGTCCTACTATTTGTTGAGGAGAAATGTAAAAGAAGAAAAGATCAAGTTGGAATAGGGTCTGAATCTTTTAAATCTATGTTAATAAAACACAGTTTGCCAAATTTCATTATATGGACAAGAAATTGCTGAAACAGATGCTGTTTCTTCAAACATTTAATAATGTTTTTATCCAGTTAAGGCTGCACAAAGGACTGATTTGATAATATATACATATATTTTCTTGGATGATTATTATGACCTTGGGTTGCCTTTACTAGAGAACTATAATGGACTTCAGGGACTCAAGAGAAACAGGAATCGAATAGCAGAAAGTAGCATCGTTTGGATTTGGTTAGAGCTAAAATTCATGCTCAGAAAATAAACAACATTTTGATAGTGAAAAATTAATAAGCATTTTTAACAGGTAGCAGGTGTTTTTATTCAGCCTCAAACAATAGTTCCAAAATTTTGTTTCCATGACCCCATTTTGAGAATTATATTTAATTCTGTTATCTCAGACAGCAACAAAGGCATGCAAAATATATAAAATGCTAATTGGAACTGTGCTTGTGCCCAAAAGGCATGTGTCAGGTTCTAGAGCTGCAACAGGTTCTAAAATTAGTACCTGCGGATAATGCCTACACTTTGGGGCACCTCATTGGGCACTGAAAGACCAGTCGGTTGCCCGATGTCCCAAAATGTTAATATTACCCTTTCAAACTGACATGCTCCAGCTGGGATGTATCACTTTGAAAGGCAGTCTAGCTGGCTTCCCCCTCCCCACAGTGCCTCTCAGAGCTGAGAGGTGCTGTTGGCGGGGGGTGGGGGGCTTTCAAAGTGACAGAACCTGGCCGCTGTTGCCGGATTGGGTCCTTGCACTTTCAAAGGCTGGTCAGCACAATATGATAGCCCACATTAACCTTCACCATGGACAGTTCCATGTACCCATCTATTAGGCATCCATCATGTGGCCTTCATGTGGTCACACAAACCCACCACTCACGGCAGACTCCAGGGACATTGCAGTCCCATCATGTGCTATCGGGTGCCCACATGTCTGCATCTCATCAATTATCTTTGCCCATAGCCTCACCGACATCCAGGTCTGCCAGCACATAGAGTCCCACCTAGTCCAGCTGTAAAAATATCCCTCCCCTGCGCTGCCTTTCAGCTGAGAGGTGCACTAAAGATATCCCTCCCCCTCACAGTCTCACTCCCCCACTAGGGGTGTGCACCAGGCCTCCATGTCATTTTCATTTTTCATTTTTGTTTTCATTATTAAAAATGTTATTTTTGTTATCGTTTGAACGACATTGTTGTTTTTGTTATCATTGTCATTATCGGTATTGTTTCAAACAAAGATTTTATTTTTGGTATCGGTATCATTATCGGTATTGTTACTGGTATCTAATCTCTCTCTATATGTACACAACTAATATCTATCTAAATTTAAGGGAGACAGGAAGGGAAAAGGAAAATACTTCTAATCAATTATCTATAGGGATGGGCAAACAGATCGAGGTTCAGGTTTGGCCGTTCGGTTCGGCTGCATTCAGTTCGTCCGTTCGGTTCGTCCGTTCGGCTCGGCTGCGTTTGGTTCATCCGTTTGGTTCGGCAGTTCGGCTAGTTCGCCGAGTTCGGGTTCAGCTGTTTGGTTCGGTTGTCCGAAAAGGCCGTTCGGTTAGGCTGTTCGGCTGTTTGGTTCGTCTGTTCAGCCATTCAGGAAATGTTGTTATGGGTGTTTTTTTGTTTTTTTATGTTTTTTTTGTTTTTTTATTGGGTTTTATATGGTTTTCTTTTGTTTTTTATTTGGTTTTCTTGTTTTTATATGGGTTTTTAAATTTATTTTTCTTATCTAATATTATATCTATCTATCTACACTAAATCTAACTGCTATTAACTATTCTAAATGCTATGAACTAAATGGATTATCTAATAAGTAC
>QEPC01010320.1:1256194-1268439 GCA_003113815.1 Sphenodon punctatus
TGAAATGAAACTTAAAGCAATCTAAAAATCCTACTCAACGCCTGCTGTTCAGGAACAGTGACTAGCTCAGAAGGTGTTGGGAAGGGGGCAGGCAGATAATTAGTTTTGTTTCTTGCAAGCCTCTCCACCCCTGATGCCTGGAAGTCTGCTCCTCAGTGACTGACACCTCCGTCATGTTTGACCTTCCAGTGAACCTTTTTTTGCCACCCGAACTCACCCTAGCACGATCCAAAGTGACCAAACTGTTCGGCCATTTCGCCGTTCGGTGTTCGGTTTGTTCGGTATGTTTGCGTTCAGGTTCGGGTTCAAGTTCGGTCATCCGAACAGGCCGAGTTCAGGCCGAACTCTGAACTACCGAACTGCGTTCGCCCATCCCTAATTATCTATATAACTATTCTAATCTAATCTGATCTATATGTCTATAATATATATCTGTAGCTAATCTATACTACCTATCTATATATAATGTACAAGGGGGAGAAGGTCAGGGAAAGGGAGAAGGTAAAATGTAGGATATCAGGAAGGAAAGTTATAGGTGGTAATACAATGAGGGCTAAGGAGAATTTTTGTGTGCAGCACCACAGTTGTGTAAATACAACCTGACAAGCAGAGCTCTCAAAGAACAGAGAGAAAAATCCTGGCCCTCCCATTATAAAAGGTTGCAGTGCCCTCCCTCAGAGCCCCTCTGATTGGTTGTGGGAGGCAGCAGGCATTGAGCAATCACAGAGTGCCATGAGACTGCTGGGGCTTGCTTGAGCTGCTCATTGGCCAGCAATACATCCATCAGACATTGCTGAGCTGCTTGCCCCTCCCAACACAGGCATAGTTCAAGAGTTCAACCCTGTTTAGGGCTCTGAGATGTCTGCTCCCTCCTCCCCTCTCCACATTTTCCCTCCAAAACCCCACTTCCCACCAAAACCCAACTACCCAACCCAACTCCACATTTTCACTCCAAAACCCACAGAACTTCTTATTGCAATAACGAAAATGACAATTTTAGTTATCATTATTGTAATAATGAAAACAACATGCACACCCCTGTCCCCCACAGCCTCTCAGTTGAGAGGTGGGGAAGGAGACTGCGGGGGAGGGAGCTCTCTAGCATGCCTATTAGCTGAGAGTCAGTTGCAAGATGGGAGATCGCTAGCACCACCGGTGGAAGCTTCTGCAAGCACATTAAATATGGGGAGGGGACTCACTGTTTATTATGCCAGATGTGTTAAATATGTATTTTACTGCTGCATGGGGGCTGTGCAGACCAAACACAGACTCCAGTGAGCTATCATTTCATTTGATAACACCCATAGTTAGGTACAACACCATGGGTTCAAGGGGGGGGGGGGAACCATGCTGAACTTTCATACTAATTAACAGTAGAGTCACTAAGATTGGGGTCCTTTCCATTTGAGACATGCCAAAATATTTATCTGCTATTTGGGAGTATGCCAAAAAAGCACTCATACAAAAGTCAGCAGAGGCACTCTGTTACAGTATAATATAACAGAATAAAGGAGCAGAATTGAAATCCAATTTCTAATTCAGTGAGCTGTTTGCGAACAGGTTTTTACAATATTTGTCTATGCATCGAAAGCATGAAAATATCCAGTGTAACTGCACATCTTGATTACACAGAGAGAAGATTTACCAGCATATCAAATAGATGGGTTACAGATAATTACCACAACTGCAGAGCTCACATACTATATCCCTATAGTCTTTATCCCTGCAAATAAAATGGTCTTTCAGAAACTGTAATGTAACTTACTGTGTAAACTGTTTTTAGGATCAGGCTGTTTAAAAGTGTATGTATATGAAAATCATGGGATTAGCAGTGGTGTTTTGATTTTTCTTTAAGAAGCTCTCAGCTTAATACATTCACTGTCTGTCTCACTGTTATTGCTTTTGAGCAATATTTAAAACAACAAATGGCACTTAAATAAGTAGATTTTTTGTTGTTGTTGTTCAAGACCATGATTTGAACGAGATGCACTAATCCACTCAAAATACTTAGAGAAGTTTGTTGAGGTTAAAATAGCATTTTTTAACTAAAAAAGAAACCGAATTCTACTATTCTTACTTATATTTCAGTAGAATTTTAGGTGGAGATGTCAACATTTCTGAATTTATGGAAAATAAAGCACCTAAAAAGCAGTCTCTAGCTTCTGATGGCAGAAATACTAATGCTAATGAATTGGATTTTGGATTAATAACCACTTGTTGAAAGAGTAAATGAAAAAGAGGAGGGGAAATGGATACTTGAACAGAAAAACCAAATGAGGTGAAGAAAGAGAAATGACTACATGGGAAAGAATTGGATCTTATGACTTTGCTAATTTGGAAGAGACAGATTTAAACTGTCAGAGTTTATGGCAGAGAGGCAACACTATTGGATGGAATACCACTTAGTTCAATTTAATTGTCTGCCGTAGACAGCCGAACACATTTCCGGTGTACAATATTTTGCTCTATAATCAGGGACCCATATTCACAGTGTTGTCCCCATTGCCCCCAATGGAGAAAATGCAGTGAATGAACATGGGTCCCTGTCTATACTATTCAGTAATCTACATACATGGTAATGACATTACATCATAACGGTAATGTGATTGCATGACCAAAAAAGCAAAGAAGTGCATTAGAAGTGCATACTACCTGAATGCTAACATCATTTACTTCAATAACTAAATATATAGTAAGGTGTGAGGACCATGTCAGGAAGGGGACAGCTTAACTCAGTCTTAATCCTGCCAGCATTTAGCAATAAAGATGAAATGAACAGGCAGTTTTGTATTTGTAGATATTATTAGCATTTGGCTTAACCTTCAAATGTCCAAATAATAGACACATCCAAAATGGATACCAGCATATCTGCTTATTTGTTCCCGGTGTCGCCCCACCTCAGCACAATGACAGATATGACGCTGGCCCAGTTGGACCAAAACAGGCCTAACTGGGCCAGTATCATGTCTGTTAACATCCAATGTAGCTATCTAAACAGTTGGTTTAAAAACAGCCATGCAGGCAATGTGGCGGCTCCCTAGCCTGGGGTGGGAAATCGGAACCAACACAGCCTGGCTCAAGGAGGGGCACTGAACAAATGTGCCCACGACCAGAGAGCCGTCCCACCACCTGCACTCCCTGTGTAGGGTGGGGAGCTATACATACGTGTGGGCAGCCCTGCCCGTGCCCTGCTCCCCATTATGATGGACAGTTGTGGAAACCAGCCATGGTGGTTGGCCATGTGGCCTCTGTCCCAAGGCTGAAAACATGTGTTAGCCCACATTGGCCCGCCTTGGCCCACTTGGGTGGCCCTTAGCCTGGGCTGTGTCCTTGGACATTTTCCAAGGACACAGCCCATGCTAGCTGTTTAACCGCCCCCTGGAAGTCCCGGTCGCATGTATACGTACATACCAGATATATACATCTGGTGGCATGTATACATATGTGCCAGTGGGTCCTGGGGAATAGCAGGTTAAAGCAGTCCTAAGTGCCACCATCACATCTGTTTTACCCAGAGCTGAACAAATATCTGCTCAGTCATATTTAGATCAAAGCAGTCAAATTCAGCAGATATTATTTGTATCGAATGTTGGTTTCACATCTATTTAGACTACTTCAATGCACTCTACATTGGGCTGCCCTTGATGACTGTTCAAAAGCTGAAATCGCTGGGAGAACATTATACTGGCACTCTGAAGTCTGCACTGGCTTCCAATAATTCAAGTTGCTGGGTTTGACCTATAAAGGCCTAAAAGGTATGGGCCCCAGGCATCTGAACTGCCTCCTCCCTCATGTCCCATTGTGGCCTCTGAGGTCAGACGGGAGTGCCCTCTTGCAGGTTCCAGCTGCCTGTGAAGTTTCTACAGCCAGCGCATGCAGGTAGGTGTTCTCGACGGGTGCCCCACAATTATGGAACTCCTTCCCCGGGTTCAACTAAGCCCAAGCCTGTTCATCTTCAGGAAACAATGTAAGATCATTTTTTTGGCAGACAGGGATAGTGCTGGGCATAATTGGGTGGGAGGAGTAGGGAAAGGGTGGGGGGGAGGTTAAAGGGATTTTTTAATTGATTGCTAGATTTTCATTACTTTTTTATTGATTGTAAACTGCCCTGAGACTTTATGAGAAAGGCAGCATATAAATTTGAATGAACTAACAAACGAATGTTAGGTCATAGGGTCATGGGACTGGGAAAGTGCCCTCTCATTCCTGGCAGTGGAAAAGCCAGAATAATTTCTTCCTCACTCTTCTCATTGAGAGATGAGTTTCAGGAGGACACCAGGCTGCTGATGCTCTAAATGCTGCCACGTTTACCATTTAAGAGGACCCTGTTCCAAATCCAGAAGTAACAAACAGCAAGGGGTAAGTTCCCTCCTGGAGCTCTCTCCACCCCAGGGGAAGAATGAAGAAGGGGATCTGCAGGCTTTGTTTTCCTACTGGGTCACTGACTCTTCTGAGTTCCCATCCTTTATGGAACGGAAGACTGAGTTCTCAGATTAGGGATAGGGCCATGGTGGGGTGTTCCTCTCACACAAACAGTACTCACACATCCCCCCTGATTTCAGTGGTTGGCCTATTCAATATTTGCTTGGTGTGGAACTAGACCAAGAAGAGGGCCAGGCAGTGCCAGAAACACTGATGAAATTACCATGTTGACATTCAGTCTCAAAGAACTAGAAACTACAAAGTGATTCTTCATAGATTACTAGACGAATCCAGGATGGGAATTTCAGATTTGGATAGAAATGAATTAACCTGAAAAGTGGCCATTTCGGTTCTATCTGAAAATTCGGATCTTTTACATTGATTTTTTTTTTAATTTGAATCTTTAAAATTGTGGTTGGTTCCCATTGACTTCAATGGGAGAAATTGTATGCAAAAAATCTGAATCCGAATCGAGATCCGAAATTACTAAAGAACTGAAACTGAAAAGTCCAAATCCAAAATTCCCCCCTGGAATCCCACCCCTATAGAAATAGTAACCTCTGCCAATGATACAGCTATTTAAAGTGGCAACATGGAGATGAAAGGACACATGTTCCAGTTTTTAGATTCATGAACAATCCACAGAATTTTTAAAAATTAGCCTCTGCTAACTTTTTTCCACATGGTGTCTTTCAAAGATAAATTAAGCAAGTATTGAATGTCGCCATGCGCCCATACTTCATATTTCTTCTCCATGAGCTTGCAACCATATGGCACAACTGAGAACACAGTTATGACTTCATTGAAGTCAGCAGGAGCTGAACCATTGACTTCAATGCAGACAGGGTTGCTCCTTTCATTTAGTGTGGAAACAAGAGACTCACCATTGTAAAAAACTCCATATACCCCAACTGGGAATGGATGGTAAAGCTTTACTATTGACAATGATGGGATCCAAATTCCAAACCTCCTCAATTCTCTGGAAGTCTTGATTTCAGCAGACTTTGGATCAGTTCATCTAAGCACATGCATAGGTTGTTGTGTATCCCGCAGTACCAACAGCAACTGTACCTGAGATATACCGTTATTTCCTATTTGAAGTAATTTTGTAGTGGAGGTTGGCCAAGTACAGTGGAGAACAATGTCACAGGACATGACAAGAAAAGTAAAGATAATTTTAGATAATAATTAACTGACTTCCAGCCTGGCTATTGTACAGGGGGCATTCAATCACATATTGGTAAAGTTAATGGAATTTAGTACTTTACCTTTGCGGGTCACCTGTAATTTATCACTACCGAATCAAATCTGCTAGGAGCACCAGTCATTAACCTCTACTAAGTTAAGTGCATCCATCAACTCCTCAATGCATTTATCATTATTATCAGCAAAATCAGCACCCTTCAGATCACTATGACTATTACATTTTTACACATTAGGGTATAAAACTTATATTATCCATAAAACACAAGAGCGCAGCAACACCTAAAGGTCTGCATGAATTTAAAAAAAGAGTAACCTGAGATTTGGACTTCTTTGGAAATACCAAATTGTTGGCATTAGACTCAATACGATCCAATGAGAACTCTGCACTAGATGAATGCCAGCTTTCTCTTAATAAAAACACCAATGGCCCTTGTGTGTTCTTTACTTAGCAGTTTAAAGACCCTTTTAATGAAAGTTTCAGGTACTTATAAGTCATCATGGCTAACTCACTTAGCAACAACAGGGGCTGTTCTCCACTCAGTAAGAACTCTTAATGTCAGTGCATGAATCTATAGTAGAATAAACTCCCAGAGCACAGATGAAAAAGCATTGAAAGAAGTGCAGATATACTCCTTACGTCTGAAAATCCTTTACAGCCAGAGGAGGGAATTATTAGGAAACAAAGAGTAAGGGCCCTTTTCAACTGCCATTTTCGCTGGTTGCTCCATGCTTGGGGGATAGGTGGAGATGGGTGTTACAAGGGAGCGTGCATGCACCCCTGCACACCCACCACGGTGTTTACATGGGACTCCCCCACGCATGCACAGGCAGGCACCCACGTGTGAATTGCGTGGGGGCATCTCATGTAAAAAGGGCCTAAGAGATCAGGCTCATCCAGTAGATACTAATAGTTAATTGATGGATTAAGGCTCTACAATCATCAAGAACACACAGCTTCTTCCAGAGTAACACCCAGTCTTCTTGGATCAATTACCAATTGTTATCAACCAATTTATACCCCAAACCCAAACCTGACCTCCCAAATTTCCATAGGAATTTTAAGACCTGGCTGTTCCACCAGGCGTTTGGAGAGGGAGAAGGGTGAGGGCAGGGGGTGGCATGGGGGGTTTTACTGTCTCCTCATTTTTATCATTGTTTTTAGTATTTAATGTTTTATATATTTTATTGTATTTTTATGGATGATTTTGTTAGCCGGCCCAGGTTGCCAGTGGCAGGAGGGGTGGGGTAAAAATGTTTTTGATAAATAAATAATAATAAATAAATAAAACAGCACGTCAAGACTAGGTTCCAACAGGTTCCATACTTCCCTCCATCCATCTCCCCACACATAAAGATCTCTTTCAGAACTTGTACTTCTTCCCTAACCACTAGGGCCATGTTATGTTACAGCCCTCTCCGAGCCTAAACATCTTGGGCCACAGGTCTCTGTGGCTGCCCCACAATTATGGAACTCTATTCCCTTGGAAGTCTGTCTAAGACCAAACCTGTTCATCTTCCAAAAGAGATGTAACACCTTTCTGTTTGGCCAGGCATTTGGCAGGCAGAGATAGGTTTGGGAAGGATTGGATAGGGGGTTAGGGAAAAAGGTTGGGGGGCTAGGGGATTTTTTAGTTGTTTTTATATGTATTTACATTATGTAAGTGGCCTGAGCCTTATTGGGAAGAGTGGGGTAAAAATTGAAATAAATACATTTCCCAGTTATTCTCAATTAGTTCAATAGGAAGCCAGATCCTGAAACAGTGAAAGATAGAGCAGTCTACTGCTTTTCCTTTACATGCTTTCAAAACAACTACTAAGTCTCCATTCCCTAAGGTGGGGTGTGGCTCAGGTGGTAGAGTGCAACTGTGAATGTATAAGGTCACATGTTCAATCCCCAGCATCTCTGTTTCAGGATTTCTGGTAACATGCCTGGGTGAGGTCTCTACTGAGCATTCTGGAGAGTCTCAGGAAACATGCCTGATTGAGGTCTGAGGTGGATTTGAAACCCTGCTGCTGTGTCAGGTTGTGATAACACTGGGTTAACATGGACTGTTGGTCTGACTCCATTAGGTAGCTCTATATTAGGGGTGTGCACCAGGGACCCATGTTGATTTTTGTTATTAAAAACTGTCATTTTTGTTATTGTTATTAACAAAATTTCATTTTTCATTATAGGTGTCATTATTGGTATCGATATTGATTTCACATGACAACAAAGATTTTGTTTTTGGTATCATTTCCATTTGTGGGCTGCCATCAGTGGCAGAAGTGCCAGCAGACACCTACCCCAGACTTCTCAGAACTCCTTCCTCCCTTTGTCATTATAATGCAGTAGTAAGTGCACAATGACAATATGAAAAATTACTAATATGAATGTCTAACCTGTACCTAATAACCTATACTATATGCAATATATTCCTATCTAGGTATCTATATCAATAAACATATGTACAGGGGGAGACAGACAGGGGAAGGGAAAAGGTAAAATAAAGGGTATATGGAAAGACTGGGGAAGATTTTTAGTGCAAGCACCAGAGTTCAGTAAATGAAATCTGATACAGAAAGCGCTAACACTGAACAAGAGTCAAACAGCCTGGTCCTACAATATAAAGGATTGCAATGCCTTTCCTAGAGTCCCCATGATTGGTCTGGGAGGCAGGAGCCATTGAGCAATCACAGGATGCCATTAAATTTCCTGGGACCTGCTTGCACTGCTCATTGCCCAACGATTACATCCACCATCAGGTCCCTTCCCCTCCCATCACAGGCCCAGTTCAAGGGTTCAACACTGTTTCCCTCCCAAATGGTTCCAAGATGTATGTTCCCTCCTCCCCGCTCCACATTTTCCCTCCAAAACAACTGCCAGGCAATAATGAAATGAATAACAAAAAATGAAAGTTGTTATTGATTTACGTTCATTATCGTTAACCTAAGTTCTTATTTATTTGTTTGTTTGTTTATTTATTGTTATTGCAATAACGATAACAAAAACAAAGAATTTTATTATCAATATAACGAAAACTAAGTGCACACCCATATGTCCTTATATCCTCAAGTGTGGCATTGGCACGAGCCTGATTGAATTGGAGCCCAATTTACTTGTGAATAATACATATCTATAGCAGTCATTGCTAAATATTTATCAAGAGTTACCACATCACAGCAGCTATTGTGACACATACATTTACTATCATAAATAAATAAATAAGAAAGAGCCAGTGTGGTTTAATGGTTAAGTGCACACTACTTGAATCAGGAAGTAGTGGGGAGTCCTGGTTCTAGTCCCACCTTAGCCAGAAACTCACTGGGTGACCTCAGGCCAGTCACAATATTCTCTCAGCCTAACTTACCTCACAGGGTTGTTGTGAGAATTAGAAGTTGTGTTAAACTGTTATGTGTAAAGCACTCTGGGTGCTATGGCAGGGGGGTTCTCTCTCTCTCTATATATATATATATATATAAAGAAATACAGGAAAAATATGTTTTTCAACAATGAAGAGTTTGTGTTAACCTATTAATGGAGATATGTCAACCTGACAAATCCAAACTCCTCTGAAGTCTGGAAGATTTGGAATTCAAGCTTTGTTCTTAGAACCATTTTTTGTGGTTTGACTTTTCTCCTCTACTGAACCAAATCAAAACCCTGAATCTCAGCAACCCAGAACTTTGTGGAAAATTAATCAGAGATCCAGATTTTGTAGTTTTTTATTTTATTTATTTATTTGTTTGTTTGTTTTATAAATAATTTATATCCCACGCCCTCCTGCTAAAGCAGCTCGTGGCGGCTAACATTTACAACATAAAATAAATAAAAATACAAAAATATAAATAAGTATAAAATACTATAATACCATCAAACATGGTGGGGCATAAAAAGCAGAAATACCTTTCCCTCCCTAACCCTCAACCTCTACCGCTTACCCATCTCCCTCGCTAAAAGCCTGGTGGAACAGCCAGGTCTTACATTGACGTAGGAAAGAGGAGAGGTCTGGGGTCACCCGGGCCTCTGCTGGAAAGGAGTTCCACTGCTTTTGTTGCAGCCACTGAGAACGCCCTCTCCATAGTCACCCCCTGAGATACCCAGGGTGACTATGGCAGCTCAGATTTATTCTAAACAAACACATTTCTTAAATATGCCAGCTTATACAGACTAATTTCTCAGTTTCTCGGGATGAGATCCTGGGGTAAATTATGGATCCAATGTTTTTTGTTCGGATTTGGTTCTCCAAGAATTTTGGTTCTCGATTTGGTTTTGGATTTGTTTTATTTGCATTGAATTTTGGGGGGGTTCTTTTACATTGAAAATAAAATGGAAAAATATCAATGCAAACCCTGATTTGCCAAAAACTGAATCGAGAACCAAAATTTCGAAGAACCGAATCAACAATTTTCAGGTCAATTCAGTTCTAACTGAATCTGAAATTCCCATCCCTACCAGTTTCTATTAAATTTAGTTTGGGAGATGGTTTTGCTGATTTTCAATTTTAGATTTTTGTTTTTTACATGGTATATATGATCCTTACCCCAGAGTAGCACAATTGGTTGTAATAGAACTACCCAAACAATGGCATAACAAATTTGGGGTGGGCCTGAGATCATTTTCCAATTAAGGGCCACATTAAGTCCAAGGAGGCGAGGTCTCAAGCGAACCTTAGTCTTTCCCCATGAAGGTTGTCATGCCACCCTGACTCTCATCCTGGCACCCAGAGTGGCAGAAGTCTCACCAGGAAGTTTTAAGAGTCAGCAGGACTAACCTTTCACCCCTGCCCACTCTGAAAACTGCCTTCTTGGTGGGGCCCTTTGTAAAGGCCTGCTAGAAAATTTTCAGAGTGGATGTGGTAGAGTGTTGGCCTAGCTCCCTCCCCCACCTACTCTGAACATTTCCTAGCAGTGTTCAGACCACTTGCAGAGGGTCCCCCTAGAGTCAAGCACCTAGGCTCAACTGAGTCCCCTCACTCCATGGTATCAATGCCCCTATACCCCAGATTCAGTGGCTTAAAGAGCACACGTATTTAGCTATGTTGCAGATACAATTCAGCATGACAGCAGCAGTGACAGTTGCCCTGTTAGAATTTCCTTCCTAACCTTCCCGTGGAGGAACCATGTGTATTAATGGAAGACCAGTTCTGTTTCCCTACCTTGCCTTCCCTGTCAGTGCTGAGACAACCAACTGGAAAAGAGGAATCACCTAACTAAGCCAGACCACTGACAATGGTTAGTCCCACATGGTAGAGAAGAAGGTTGTAGAAACCCAATATTATGGATAAAATAATAGCGTAATAACCTGCTCATTGATAACTGTTTCTACACCTAATGAGTTGCTTGGAGCTAGAAGCATAATGGTGTTGACCCATGGACCTTTGTCACTGGAGGTATTTAACTAGGCCTTAAAGTTACGTTAACATAAGGTGCTTTCAAACATGACAGTGGCCCAATTTGCCATGGTTTTCCCCACATTGCCACGGGGTTCACCATCACATTAGAAAGTGGCTGCATCCCAGCTGCACAGGATAGATACCGGCAGTGGTGGCGGCTAGTCCAGTCTGTGATTCAGGGAAATCCCTGAGTCACAGCCCAGGCTAGCCACCACCACAGCTGGGAACCAGTTGCCCCACTGGGAGAAAAGTGGGCTTTCACATCTGAAAGACCACTTTACAGGGATGTGTAAATGTGGTTCAGATGTTCAGACTCGGTCTGTTCAGGTGACTAAACCAAACGTTTGAACCGAACTCAAAAACAACCGAACAGTTCGGTCGAGTTTGGGTGAGTTCGAATGAATTCGGGCAGGAAAAACATTACTGGAAAGCCCAGGGAGGGGGAGGCAGCTGAGGAGCAGACTTCCTGGCACCAGGAGTGGAGAGGCTTGGAGTAGCAGCCAGCCTGCCCAATCACCATCGTATTTCTCCTCAGACCACTGGCTTCGCAGTCTGTGATTGGACATGGGGGAAGGGGGGACGAGGCTGCACAGAGCCAATGGGGCTTGTGGTAAGGCGGGCACAGCAAGTAACGAAAGTCATTGCCCTCCCCTCTTCCAACACCTTCTGAGCTAGCCACTGTTCCTGACAGCAGGCATTTTCAAAACTCTCCCGCTCCTAGCAGTTTGTGTACCTCCCAATCCATTGCCATCCTCCTCCTATTTCTACCATCCAACACATTTACCTCACTAGTATCATTTATTTAGATTAGATTAGAAGATTTAGGCATTATTTTTATTTTTTACCCATCCCTGTGTTCTTTCTCCCTACCCTCCATTGAATCCTCCCCCTCCTCCCACTATATATTCCATCCCTGATTCCTTTCCCCTGTTTGGGGATTTATTTAGAGTAGCATTAGATTGATTTAGGTGAGCTGTCTGTATCCCCCCCCCCCAACATGTGTATAAATAGACAGACAGACAGACAGACAGACAGACAGACAGATTTAGGAGTTAGCTTAGTTATAGAGATAGATAGAGGGTATTTTCAGACATGACAAGATCACGCTCAACCACGGTGGATTCCCACCGGGTGAGAAAGGTCTCGTCATGTCTGAAGGGGGAACAGAAGTTCCCCCCCCAGATGTTCACCCCCGTTAACCGTGGCGGGGAATCACATTCACCACGCAATCTGCGGAACCAG
>QEPC01010320.1:1271944-1369756 GCA_003113815.1 Sphenodon punctatus
GGGGAGGCAGATAGTTTCATTTCTTGCAAGCCTCTCCACCCCTGGTGCCTGGAAGTCTGCTCCTCAGTGACTAGTACTACCCCTCCCTGTCACCTTACAGTGAACCTTTTTTTGCCACCTGAACTCACCCGAACACGATCTGAACTGACTGAACTGTTCAGCCATTTCACCATTTGGTGTTCGGTATGTTCGCGTGCGGGTTCGGGTTCACATTTGGTCGTCCGAACAGGCCGAGTTCGGGCCGAACTCCAAACTTCCAAACCGTGTTCGCCCATCCCTAGAAATTTATAAAATCATGAGTGGCATCGAACAAATAAATAGTGAGCTGTTATTTACCCTCTCAAATAATACTAGAACTAGGAGAATACCTTGAAACTAGCTGGTAGCAGATTTACAACAAACAAAAGGAAGTACCTTTTCACTCAATGCACAATTAACTTGTGGAACTTGTTGTGGGAAGATGGAAGGCCAGTTGTATAGTTGGGTTTGAATGAGGACTGGATACATTTTTAGAGGATAGGTTCATAAATGGCTATTAGTCAGGTAGGTCAGGGAATGCAACCTGTGATTGTCAGGAGAGAGAATGGGAATGAATGGATTATTCCATTATGAACAGTTGAGGACTTCTCCCAAGTGATCAAGAGTGGCCTCTGTTAGAGACAGCAAGTTGGACTCAATGGACCATTGTTCTGACTCAGTATGGCATTTCTTATGCTCCTAGATACACAACTCATTATGCAGTAGCGCTTTTCTTTTACATTTATCCTACTCTTTTTTAAAAAAAAAAACTATTTAGGTTCTCTGCCTCCATGAATTTCTCTAATGGCTAGAAACCTTCTTCTAATATCAGACCTACACTAAAGCTATTTTCCAGTCCCAAAACTATTAGATCTACTAAAATATATTTATTGACCGACACCATTTCAGACCAAAGAATAGTCTGCGACGGTCAAACACACTCACACACAGAAGTTGGTGTAATAAAAGGTAGCATTTTAACTACTTTGTTTTTTCTCTCACACACAACATGTGTACTCCAAACACAAAGGACAGCCTTGGCTACCTGACCAGAGCAACAGCACCAAGCAAGCCGTCATCATGTGTTAACAACTTTCAGACACAACTGACTCAGATTAGATTCAAATCAGCAGCCCAGAGCTATAAGTCTCAATATTACAGGACCCTAACTGTTCAAACCCTGAAGTAAATGGATATTTTATTAAAGCAACCCGATTCCAATCTTCTTATATCAAATAAGGCTGTTTAATTAAAAAAAAATGATAGAAATAAGGGAACAGATCCTGCGGTCCTTAACCAGGCCTGTTGATCAGGTCCAAGATGAGATTTCCACTTGACTGAATGTTCATAATCAAAAAGCAAACCTTGCCTGAGGAGGAAGAGATGCTGACATTTTGGTTCTATGAGGGCTCTAATTTTTCATAACCTGAACAGATAGGAGGGGGAAAGTGATATGAAAAAGTAACCTGGGCCGATACTGCAACATCTGTAAAACAGAGACAGTTGCCAGCACTTGGATAAGATTTCCACCTTGAATAAAAGTAAAAGGGATGAATAAATCAAATACACTGCACCGTGAACTAGCAGGGGCACTGTAATCATTTCCTTCCATTGCTCCCTTGTCCTTTATGGACGTGAATTAAACAACCTAAGGCAAGTTGAAGAGGCTGTGTGAGATAACCCCCCAAAATCCCCTAACCTTTTCACATTCAGCAAAGCACTTTCTGATAAGAGTTCTCCACTTAGATATATACAAAAACACAGTGAATATTGCCCCTGGCACTACATAATTGTTCTGACTAGCTGCATGCTTACTCATTCCTCACAACTCAGGGGCCCTCTTTCATATGGGAAATCTAATACAAACACCACTGCTATCGTTAAATGCTTCAAAGGTTGAGTAGCAAACATCCCTATACAAGGAGTTATCTATCCAAACAGAGCAAGAGCATCTGTGGCAAGCATGGAGATGAAGGAAGAAGGACTGCTGTTGGAGATAATATGGAATGGCCTGGCAGTGTCTGAATGTAGATATCTGCAACATTATAAAATTAGGGGGCTGGCTTTTTATCTGAACCCTGGCACCAGTCTGACCATTTAATTAGATCTGGCATTTCAACTAAAAGGAAAGAAGTCTCAAGAGAACAACTATCTTCATTGGGTTCTTACTATTTCCACACACTCACGTCATCCTCTATGGATGCAAAGTGACAGCTCTAAAGCACTGTTACTGACAGACTCACCCAGACACCCAGTCTGGAGTTGGACTGGCATCACAGTTGGGATACAGCCAGACCCCCAAATTGATGTGTTGGGGTCTGGTCACTGGGGAGGGTGGGAGCTGGGCATCCGCCCACCCCCTGGCTGCTCTCAGTGCCCTGGCTACCTCCCTGGTATGCAGTCATGGCGGACAATGATAGCCACCATGGTGCCTGGACCTGCCAGTAGTTCAGACTGTGGTGAGCAAAGCAGGCTTTCAAATGTAAAAACCCACTTTAATCCTGATCGGGCAGCAGGATCCCAACCGTGGTGGGAGCTAGTCCATTCTGTGACTCAGGGACTTCCCCAAATCACAGCCCAGGCTAGCCCCCACCATGGTCGGGATGCAGCCCGTGCAAACATCTGGCAAGTGCATATTGACTTGACGGTGGCCCCCGGGCTAAACCATGCTAAACATGTTAAACCGGGCCACCATCACATTTCAAAAACACCCTATGTCCCTTTACATCAGGCAGAACTCCACACTAACACTGTTGCTGATTTCTCAAGAGGGAAGTTACAGCTGTCCATAGTCCTCTAAGCAGGGACAGTGCAAGCATTTTTGTTGTACTAGGCAGCCCCAGCTTCCCCTGCCTCTCCCTCCACCCATCAAGCTGCTGAGCTTACCTGAGGCAGAGGTAGCTTATCGGCAAAAGGAACACCTGCATTTTTTGCTGCCCTAGGTGGCTGCCTGAGCTGCCTATTTGGTAGCACCACCCCCACCACTTAGACTTTCTAATATGCCCGCAACTCCAGGATAGGGGTGGGCATGTCATTTTTGTTATTACAATAACAATAATTAAAATTGTCATTATCATTATCGTTATTGCAATAATGAAAATGACAATTGATAATAACAACAATAACAAAAATGACAGCGTTGCTATTGTTGTCATTATTATTAGTGCTGTTGCAGTTGGGTTTGGGAGGGAAAATGTGTAGAGGGAAGGAGGTAGTAGAAATCTCAAAGCCCTAAACAGGGTTGAACTCTTGAACTGTGCTTGTGTTGGGAGGGGAGAGCAGCTCAGCAGTATCTGATGGATGTATCACTGGCCAATGAGCAGCGCCAGCAGGCCCCAGTAGTCTCTTGGCACTCTGTGATTGCTCAGTGACTGCTGCCTCCCATAACCAATCAGGGGGGCTCTGGGGAGGGCACTGCAACCCTATAAAGGGTTGGTCAGGATTTTTCTCTCTGTTCTGTGAGAGCTCTGCTTGTCAGGTTATGTTTACTGAACTGTGGTGCTTGCACACAAAGAATCCCCCCTAGTCCTGATTGTATTATCGCCAATACCTTTCCTTCCTCATACCCTACATTTTACCTTCTCCCTTTCCCTGCCCTTCTCCCCCCTGTACATAGATAGATAGATAGATAGATAGATAGATAGATACCAAAAATAAAATCTTAGTTTGAAATGATACCGATAGCAGTAACGACAACAATAATGAAAATGACATTGTTGTTAATAACGATAATGAAAACAACATTTTTAAATAATGAAAATGATAACAAAAAATGAAAACAACACAAGGGCCTTGTGCACACCCCTACTCCAGGAGCTTATCATGGAACTTTGAGTGTAGATAATTGCTCTCCTTGTCTTTTAGGAGCTCTAGTGAGAGCTGGTAACCACTTGAATCCCATCTTCACCCATTGTGACAGGAATTCCCTGTCCACTAGAACAAGAAAAATGCCTGAAGTATATCTTTATAGGATTTCATCAGATGCACAAGCAAGCATCATTTGTTAAGGAGATGGGGAGAGAATCTACATTCAAATGCCCCAAAGCCACAGCTCAAATGCTTCTGTCCCCATAGGCAGGAATGTGAAGTGTTTCCTTTCCAGCCACTGTCTTCCTCTCCCTGCCTCCCCCCCCCTTCCTTTTTTGTTTCCCATCCCTTCTCCTCTCCCATTTCTGGCTGATGTCAAACTCTGGCTTCACTATGATAGGTATCAGCAAGGTGAGAGAGGGACCACCCAGGCCATAGTCCTTTCTTATCTCTTCTGCTTCTTTCTTCAGTTCTGGCACTGGTGGCCTTCTTCGCTGTTGCTTCTGCCACTACCATGCTGCCTTCCTCCTTTCTGTCTTCCCCCTCACCCCACCCATGCACACTCCTGACACAACAGGGCCATGCTCTGGAAATCCTATAAAGACTGAAAGAAATGCTTCATGGGGTGGGGTAGGGAGCAGGGGGGATGGAAGAAAATGGGGAAGAGAGTAGCAGAGCACTGTCTTCTGTCCAAATGGAGATAAGATCATTGGATGGCCATGCTTAATTTGTAAAACATGAATTTCTGGGGTCCAAACCTGTTCTAGAAGCCACAATCCCTGCCTTAGAAACGTGTCCTGTTCCAGAGCTTCTGAACTGAACCCTAATGTTTGGCTAGTAATCCAAGCACTGGACCACCCTGCCTCTCTACAGCTGAGCATAAAACAGGAGTTCTTTTGATTTCATCTATAGGATGCCCAGTACAAGATACTAGGAGTGTGTGAACACCCAGGGGTTCGGAGTTCGGCCCGTCCGGGGTTTGGCTCCCCCAAAACCGTTCAAGGTTCGGCTGTTTGGGCCGAACCTGTTTGGGGAGGTTGAACCCATTTGGGTGGGGGGCGGGGGGCAGTGGGAACCCGGTTTCTCCTCCCTCCAGGCTGCGTGAGTGGAAGGGGCACCGGAGATCACCTCCCCCCCTCACCCTGCACAGTCTACTAAAATTTTGTTGTTGTTTTTTTAAAAAAACAACACCCCAGGGATTGCCCTACCTGGCAGCGCTGGGTCTCCGGTCCCAGGTCCCGTGGTGGTGGCAGGTCTGGCTCTGGCAGTGCTGCGGAGCACTTCAGGCCTCTACTAGGCCTTCTGGGTCAGGTGACCGGGTCAGATTACCCGGAAGGCCTAGTAGAGGTCTGAAGCAATCCGCTGCCGCCACCGGAGCCAGCCCGCTGCTGCTGCTGGACCCGGGGCCAGAGCCCTGGCACCACCAGGTAGGTCAGGCTCCAGCCCTGGGTTTGGCAGCAGCAGTGGGGCCAGATCCAGCGGTGCTGTGGAGTGCTTCAAGTCTCTACTAGGCCTTCTGGGTCACCTGATATGGTCACCTGACCCAGAAGGCCTAGTAGAGACCTGAAGCACTCCGCAGCACCGCTGGAGCCGGACCCGCTGCTGCCACCGCAGGACCCAAGGCTAGAGCCCCGATGCCACCAGGTTGGGCAATTCCTGGGGAGAGGTTTAAAAAAAATGTATTGTGCGCTGAGCAGGGTGGGGGGGAGGTGAGCTCTGGCACCACTTCCACACGTGCAGCCTGTAGGGAGGGGAAACCGGGTTCCCTCCTGCCCCCCACCCAAACGGGTTCGGAACCCGAACTTTGTTCAGTTGGTTCGGGAAAGGGGCAGTTCATGGACAAGCCGAACATCCTGAGTTTGGGCCAAACCCCGAACCCCCGAACCGTGTTCGCACATCCCTACAAGATACAGGACTGGAAACCCATTAATGAAAGCCATATAAACTATCCAGAGTTTTTTCTGGCTTTTGTTTCCAACCTTAAAATGGCCAATACTGTCCTTTTCCTGGTCTTTCACAGTTTGGGTTGCCCACTCAGCCCCCCTTGAAGCCCCCCCTCCACAAATTAGGCCCTGCTTGTTGGACAGAAAGCGGGGCCTGGCAGTGGTGAGAAAGGAGAGAAAGGGGGAGAGGAGCAAGTGTGATCGCCAGCTAGTGTAAGTCCAGAATATGTCTATGGCAAAAAGGCAAGAGTAATCCCCTGAGCCCTCTTCACCTTGGGTTGCTTCCCTAACTTTGGGTACTTTTAGACATTATGTGATCACAGTCAACCACACCAAATCACAGTGGATTTGGTGTGGTGGCTGTGATCGTGCAAACGTCTGTATGAGCCCCACCAGATGTTCACCACAGTGAATTGCTGGTGGGGTTCAAAGCTAACCATGATTCTGGAGGTGAGGCTGGCCTAACCTCCAGAATCGTGGTTAGCTGGACCACGATCAGGAAAGGAACGAAGGTAACACCTGTTATCTCGCCCTGGTCCTAACTGTGGCCCAGACTGTGGTATGGGATCGGGGGCAGTGGCCTGATTGGCCACTGCGCCTGCCCGTCTCCCCGAGGGTGGGCAGTCAGTGGATAAAGGGGGTGCGGGGCTGAGCGGCCGCACGTCGCATCACCCCTCCCCGCCCCCTCCCCGAATCCCCTCTGTGATTAGGCTGGCACGTCTAAAGGACGGCCAGTCTGATCACGGACCGGTATTTGAGACGGATCCCAGTCCAGGGTTCAGTGTGGTGGGCTAAATGGCCCGTCACATCTGAAATTACCCTTTGATCCTATTTGAAAGATAAATCTAGGATGCTGCTTTGGGTCTAATGGTGTCATGAAAAAATCTGAGGCAGACAAAAAAATCTACTCACATCCCCTTTACCAAAATAACCATTGTAAATATAATAATAATAATAATAATAATAATAATAGCTTGAGATATCTGACTCAGCTATGGAAAATAATATCCATGCCCTGGGTTAGTGGATAGGATTGCAACCTCCCTCTGGGAAGGAACCAAGATGAGAGAAGACAATGTTGGGGAGGGGCTGTTGTGGCCCCTTTTGACGTAACCTCACTCATTACAGAGCATCATGGCTGACATGGAGATAACAGGACTTCCCCTGGAGCATGGAAACTTTGGGTCAAAACCTGGAGGGGTCACAACCCTACTAGTGGGTGAGTAAAAGTTTGCAAAGTTGATGCATTCTTGATTTTCTTCTTTGTTACCAGTCAACTTCAGAGAGAGACAGTGAATAATACTAGTGTAATCATTTTAATTTCAGAGAGCAGGGTTCATAGTTCAAGCAATAATGACTTTTAATGCACAATCAGTTTAATGCTACTACAGTGTCAGTGGGGCAGATCCCATACCCTGTGCTCGCAGTTGCGCACAACCATGTCATTTGCCATAGGCCCCATGCCAGGCGTGCTCTTAGTTTGTTGCACGTATTCCGTGCATGGAATTGGCTCCACCGACTGTGATCCACAAACCACTTACCCAAGAAGAACCCCACTGAAGCCTGTAGAGTAAGTGGTCTGTAGAGTGAGGCCAATATTTGTAGCCTCAACAGTGAAACCATTTCAGATCTTATATTTAGTATTTTTTATTAACAAAACACCCCTCAGAAAAGGTTTAGATAAATTCTTAGACAAAGTCTTTTTATAGGGATAAAAACTGAAAGAAAAAAAAAGTGGCTATTTTTAATTTGCACAGTGAGAAGAAAGAAAGAAACATCCAGGTGTTCCATTTCCTCATTTGACCCCCCCAAACTGCTTTGGTTTTTTAGTTTTTGTTAGGGTTTTTTTTTCAGCTGAAGTGTTTCAGGTTGTTAGTCAGTAACATACACTACTGCCTTTAGGGAATTGGGGGAAAATTAAATCAACTGAGTTCATTTCAAAAAGCACCTGCTGTGCAAAAATAATTTTCATCAAAAATTTAATAATGCTGTGTGTGTTTGCATGGCAGTTTCATTGGCATGATACACTATAATGATTGCAAAGGCGCTAACATTTGTTACAGTCTAACTTGTCAAAACATCTTCCGCTAACAAAAACACCCACAGAACACCTTTGTATGAAAGATAGAGGAATTGTGGTGGATGGCTCAAGAGACTGGTTAAAAGCTAGGCTTCCCCTTCAGCTGTTGTCCCAGGTTTGGTTCTTAGGAACCAGACAAGTACCACACTCACCAGCTGCTTTAAAAGATCCCTCCTCAAGGTGATTAAAATTTTGCAAGATGAGCTTCCACACTGTCAGTTAAGACGGTGGATTCACCCACAAGCTCTCCTGCTCAGAGGTCTGTTCACTTGAACCCACTTCTGAGCTGAGCTGTTTTCCTTCACTATTCTCTCCCCTCTCCCCCAGGATAATACCACCAGAGTTATCTGGTCACCCATGCAGCCTTCTGACAATCAAGGCTTTAAACTATGTATCCCCAGCCAGACGGTAGGCCTTCCTCGTGGTGAATAAACCATGTCCATGTCTATTTCCATAAGTCTAGATTGTGACCTACCATAGGACTATTAACGTGTTATAGTACCTCTCCTTCCTGTGCTGCAATTTTAAAGACAGCTCAAATCGGTAAAAATAGAAAACTGTCATCATCTTCAGGATTAGCCTATCAGAAATTCATTTGGTGTTCTCAGTCCAGTTTTCAGTTGGCAAATATCTCCATCTATAAAATCACCATCAGTTATTTGTCCCTGTTGTCAGTCAAAGGTTAAGAGAGCATGAAATATGAGGACTGAAATTTTCTCTGCCATATACTTGTGGTCAGTTCAGAATAGAAATGAGTGGGATACAGTTATGACATTGGTAATGTAGTTTTATTTTCCTCTTTCTTTCTTTCTAGCTGGAGATTTGAGTTCAGATCCTTGCTCTGCCAAACTCTTGACCAGGAGGCGTTTCTTCTGAGGTGGGGAAAGCATGGCTTCTGGGGCAGACTTGAAATTGGCAATTCATTTTTATTTTATTTTATTTATTTTTTACAGATTAAGCACTACTCATGGGACAAACTAATGCTCGGAGGCTTCCAAACTGTGAGTTGGGACCAAAAGTGGAATTGTGCCATAGAAGGGCAGGGTCATGAACTCATACATGCTATTTGATGTACTTTGCATGTCTTCATTGTTTTCCGGGGTCACAGGATTTTATTTAAGTTTTAAATGGGGGGGGGTGTCACACAGTAAAACATTTGGAAACCACTCTGGTAAGAGCCACAGAATCTGGTCAATAGTTGATACGAGTTCCTACATTAGTAGATAATGGTGACTAGATGACCCTTGAGGTCCCTTCTAGCTCTACAGTTCTGTGATAATGATTTCAAAAGTCAAAATAGTCAGTTTGATCCCATTTTAGTAATGCTTACAACCACCCTTTTTCATCAAAACATGGAAAATATGCTTAAAGTTAAGTATATGCTCAAGCACTTTGCTGAATAGACAGGGGCTGTGTATCAGGGCATTTGAGCAACTCTAACTATAGTTATACAAATCATATAAAATTGCTTTGTCTTTGGCCCTTTTCACATGGGCAGCGGTGGGGGGTGGGATGGGTGTGCACCCACGGAGGGTGGAGGTGGGTGTGCGGCCGTTCTCATGGGCGCACACCCATCTCCACACGTGGAGCAACCGGCATTGGAGCCCGTTGCTCCATGCTCGAGTGACAGCTGGAGTTGGGTGGAGATGGGTGGAGCATGGGAGTGCACACGCACCCCCACCAGTGCCATTCCCCTGGACCCCCGCCGCAGGTGCCCATGTGAAAAGAGCCTTTGTCCTTATTTCAACAAATTTCTTTTTTCTTTCATTTTGCTACATTTTACAAACCCAAGCAACTAGTTGTAAGATTGATGTTCCTGGAAATGACCTAGCTCACACAGAGGCCTGCGGGAATCAGGCCTCTGAAACAGTATAAAAACCAATGCAAGTTAAGGAAGGCAACATTAATGGTGTCCTTTCTGTTCTAAAACAAAATGTGAACAGGTTATGCGCCTCATTAGACACAGAGAACAGTAAATGTTTTTTTAATTAGTAACAAATTTCTCCCATCACTCCTCTACTCCCCTAATCTCTGAGGCCAGGTTGCTTGGTAAGGAGCAGGAGTTCATGGCTGCCATGGCAACCATGAGCCTGTCCCAGGTAGTAGTTGGTCTGATTCATGAGAAGGTCATACTTTGAACTTGATTTTTTGCACCAACCTTGAGGTAGGGGTGTCCAATGGTTGGAGGTGTTGCTAGTGCTCCTTGTTATGGTTGGATCATTTCCTCTTTTGGGATTCTCTCTCAGCACACCTACCTATCTGGACAGCTGCAAAACCAGTTTGACTGGTCCACCCTCGGAGGCTGATAGACCCCATTGGGTTTCATGGAGCTCTGGGGGTATTACCAAATGACATCAGTGATCAACCATCAATGCCCTGGTATCCTTCTGGGATGACTGGTTGGCTGGGGTTATTGAACGAGTGACTCCCAGGCATCCATACCCAGTGTTTCAGCACCAAAGCTCCCTGTGGTTCATGGAGAACCTCGGGCAGCTGAAGCATGAAGGGAGATGGTTGGAGCGGTGGTGGTGCTGGACTTGCGCTGAATATGACTGATTGCAACATAAGCTGGTTTTGAGGCGTTACGTTGTGGCTGTGTGTGCAACAAATAATTGGTTCTTTGCTGCCTTCATAGCATCTGTGAAGTTGCATCCGCCGGAGTTTTTCCAGGTGCTGAGGAGTCTGGTCATTCCAGCCTCCTTCCACCTGGACATGGAGTTTTCCACAACCTGCTCTGACATGTTTATGATGTACTTCACAGATAAAATTGCTTGCTTTGAACACAACTTTGATTCCGCCCTTGGGACAGTACCAGAGCCTGAGGTTAGGAATGCCCTGTCTGGTTCCTGTTTATGGGATCTATTTCAATTGGTGATGCCTGCTGAGGTGGAGGATGTGCTTGGGTCTGTTCAGGCCAAGATGTGTGAACCTGACCCCTGCCCATCCTGGCTGGTTAAGGCCAGCCGAGAGACAGTTGGGCTGTTGCTGGCTGTGGTTATCAATACTTCCCTTGTGGAGGACTGGCTGCCTGAATCGCTTAAAGCGGCGGTAGTCTGGCCACTCCTTAAGAAGCCATCTTTGGACATTGATGCCCTGGCAAGCTATTGACCTGTCTCTAACCTTTCCTTTTTAGGGAAGTTTATTGAATGGATGGTGCCCTGTCAGTTACAGGCGCATCTGGACCACATCGGTTTTCTGGATCCCTCAAAGTCTGGCTTTCATCTGGGTTATGACACTGAGACTGTGCTTGTGGCCTTGGTTGATGACCTGAGAGTAGAACTGGATAAGGGTAGTTCGACCCTGCTTTTTCTACTTGTCCTCTCAATGGCTTTGATACCATGAAAAATGAGGTGTTGGTGATGCACCTGCGAGATCTTGCTGGGGTGGGTGGGACAGCTCTACAGTGGTTCTGTTTACTCCTGGCCTATCAATCTAAGCAGTTAGTCCTGGGACAATTTAATTCTTCCCCCACGAGTCTCCTGTGTGGGGTCCCACAGGTTTCAGGGCCTAACCATCAGCTCCAGCAATGTGGGCCAGGCCATGGGAGGAAGGGAGGCATGGCAGTCCTGCTGCTGGGCACTGGGACACTGCAGCATCGCAGCGCCCAGGAATCCAGAAGTGCACCTACACCCTGCACACCTGGGCAGGGCCCTGGCAGCAAGAAGAGCGTCCGAGGGTGGGACCCACTAGGTCGTAGTCATAAGGACTGCAGTGCCCCCCGCTGGTGTTCTTGGGAGACTGGCACCCTCCATGCCTGAAATTGCAGGCAAAGATCCTGAGAACTAAGTACTAGAGGTGGGACCCCAGGGCAATTACCGGCTACCGGATTTACCAGATACCGGTTTTCAAAAAACCGGATTCCTGGATTAAATCCAGTATACCAGTACCAGATTTATTCCATTGATTTCAATGGGGCACTGCCATTGAAATCAATGGAATAAAAAAAATCCTCCCCCTCCCCCTCCCAGGCTGTGCGGGTGGAAGGGGGAATACCCCCCACCCACCCTGCCCAGCCTGGATTTTTAAAAAAATTTCCCCTAAGTGACTCTCCGCCAGCAACCCAGAGCCAGCCCAGCCAGCGGCCGTCCCAGAAGCAGCCGGTAAGTATTAGACCTGTACTTTAACACACACACCCCCGCCCCAGGGATCACCCTACTTCCAACAAGTTCCCACTGGGATCCTACCTTCCAGTTCAGCTCCAGGTGGCAGCGGCGGTCCAGAGACCTCAGCACTGGCTGTGGCTGCCAGCTTCAGATGCTGTAGGCCTTCCGGGGAACTTCCGGGTTTTCCAGGAAGGCCTAGTAGTGTCTGAAGCCAGCAGCCACAGCCGGCGCTGAGGCCCCCGGACCGCTGCCGCCACCCGGAGCAGAACTGGAAGGTAGGATCCTGGGAACTTGTTGGAAGTAGGGTGATCCCGGGGGGAGGTTAAACCCCCCCCCAGGGATCATACAGTACAGGTCTAATACTTACCGGCTGCTGCTGGGATCATACAGTACAGGTCTAATACTTACCGGCTGCTGCTGGGATGGCCGCTGGTGCTGGGATGGCTCTGGGTTGCCGGCGGAGAGTCACTTAGTGGATTTTTTTAAAAAAAATCCAGGCTGGGCAGGGTGGGTGGGGGGTGTCCCCCCTTCCACCCGCGCATCCTGGACTCGGGGAGGGAAACGCGGGTTTTTGGTGGGGTTTTTACATTGCGGCCATTCATTTAAATGGCCACAATGTAAAAAAAAATCCGGTACCCGGAATCCGGTAACCGGGCCGGATTACCGGGTTGAATCCGATAATGCCTGTACGCCCAGTACCGGCATTATTGGATACCGGAAGATCCAGTTGTCCCGGCCCTACTAAGTACAGAAAGAGAAAGTGTGAAAGTGCCTGGGTGAGTGAGCGAGTACATGTAAGAGTGTGTGTGTATGTGTACACAGTATTAGGTGAGGGCTTTGGTCCCTTACTAACCACCACCACCCCCAGCACCGATGAGTGACTTCCTTTGTGGCTTGCAGGTACGTGAGTGACCTCCTGCATATCTACCTGGGCCCCCTGTCTTTCTCCACTGGTGGCTATTGGAATTAGTGTGTTCCCATCTTTCCCTTTTCCCCAGTCGAGTGTGTTTATGTGGAGTAGAGGTCGCGCCCAGGTTGGGGCATGGTACACCCTCTTCCTCCCCTATGATGATCTGAGTTGCCTCCTGCTAGGAGGAAAGCCCCTATAAGATCCTGAGGGGTCGTCAACACTGAACAGCAACTCCTGAGAAGGAAAAAGGAATGGTAGTGGTACCACCTCTGAGCATAGGCCCTTGCATCTCCGTATTTGCCTTCTCCTCCCCACCCCCATGATAGCGGGATTCCATTATGTCCTCCCATCTTGTTCAATGTGTATATGCAGCTGCTGGGAGAAATTGTATGTTGGTGGGGGGTACGTCGTCATCAATATGCTGATGATACTCAGTCGTACCTCTCATTTTCATCTGACCCAGGTCCAGCAGTCTTGGTGCTTTCTCAATGCTTGGAGGCTATGGGGGACTGGATGATGACCAGTCAATTGAACCTGAATCCTGACAAGACACAGATGATGCTCGTTGGTGGGATTGGTGATCTGAATGAGGGGAGATCTCCTGTCATTGATGGGATCTGCCCAGAGTTGTCAACTTATGTTAGGAGCATAGGAGTTGTCCTGGATCCACAGTTATTCATGGATGTCCAGGTGTCGGCTGTGGCCAGGAATGTTTTCTGCCATTTACATCTGGTGCGGAAGCTCTGTCCATAGCTCTGGCTCTGGCTCTGGCTCTGTCCATATATCTCAGACTCTGATCTTGCAACCATCATCCATGTGTTTGCCACCTCAAGGGTGGATTACTGTAATGCCCTCTATTTAGGGCTGCCCATGGTGATGGTTCAGAAGCTGCACCTGGTACAGAATATCATGACCCATCTGCCGGGAGCACATTCAGCCGGTGCTCTGGCCTCTTCAGGGTGCTGGTCTTAACCTATAAAGCCCTATACATACACAGCCTGGGCCCTGTCTATCTGCGGGACCACCTCACTTCCTACGACACGAGGTGGCCCTTGTTGTCATTGGGAGGCCCTTCTGGAGGTTCCTTGCTATAGTTTGGTGGGGACCAACAGGTGGGCATTCTCAGAAGCCACACCTACATTGTGGAACTTGCTCCCAGTGGGTTTCCATCTCAGCCCTAACTTTCTCACCTTCAGGCACCAATGTAAAGCATGACACTTCCACCAGGCTTTCTGTGCTGAGGAAGGGTTTGGGGAGGGTTAGTTTTTATTTGCACACCAGAATAGGTTGTTTTGTTTTAAATGTTTTTATTGGTTTTATATTATATTTTATTTTCAAATGTTTGATATAATTTTATACTGTAGTTATGATCTTTTGGCAGCTGCCTAGAGCTGCTGGAGGCAAAGATAGGTGGGGTAAAAGTGAATGAAATTAATAATAATAATGATAGTAATAATAATTAATAATAATCAATTCATAACTGAAAAAGTAAAAAAAGGCCTGTTAAACAAACAGATGTGGCACTCATTGATTTCTGCACACAGTTTCATATATTACTGATCATTTCTATGCTCTTGGGGTTTTCTTAGCAACTTAGAAAGCAGTCCTGAACCTCTCGATCAAAGTTTTCTGTGCTCTCCTCTGTCCTTCATATCACTTTTCAGCTGGCTGTAGTATCTGCTTAAGCAGAACATTTTAGTTCTCCTTTGAGTTATTATTGGATCAAATTTTATCTTAGTGATCCCATGCCACTTCCTGGTAAAAGTTGGAAAGTGATCACTTCCTTTGTGTTGTTGGGTGTTGTTGTTAACAGACATGATACTGGCCCAGTTCACCCGCTCTGGTTCATGCATGTCTGTTCCAGGCCCACCAGATGTGGGCCAGGTTCAGAACTGGCAAGTTTGTCACCCAGGCTGGAAACATGGGCCAGGACTGAACCAGGCCTATGATCCAGCCCCATGAGCTGCCCAGGAGTGCCCGCGTGGGGTGAACTGGGTGGGCGTGCTGTTTTTGCACACACCAGGCCCACCATTGGGGGTTGTCATGTCAGCCAGCCATGGCTGTCTGCTATTGGTAGCAGTGGCTGCCTGTCATAGCGGGGGATGGGGTGACGACTGCATCACGGGGGTGGAGCCATCCAGCCATGTGCCGCTTCCTGCTCTTCCCCTTCCTGGCCAGGTCAGGCTGGGGGAATGTTTGATTCCGTCCCCAGACCTGAGCCAGCCAGGAGTTGCAGAGGCAGCCATCCTACCCCAGACGTGCACTCAGCACGCTGGCTGCATGTATGGTAATACTCATAGTCCCTGCCTATCCTTGAAACCTATGTGTTGGAATAAGGTAGGGATGGGCTAGGAAAACTGAAAGAAATAAGGAAGGAAAATTACACTGTTAATTTCTATTTATTTTATACTGTACTACAAGTTGTCTACAAGTTGGATGTAGGATCATGTAGGATGCTAGGGAGGCAATCTGTCAAACAAACTAATATTTATCTTTGATATTTTCAGTCATAAGCTTTCCAAAAAATCTTGCTCTGTATGGTTGCCATCTCTAAAGATGGCACATTTCTGGTAGCTACTAGCAATGAATAATAGTTATTTGTGCATTCTCTACTACAAGCTCCCCTACACTAGGACTTTTCACAAAGGCTCATTATTTTGATTTAAACCTGAGGTTATTCTGCTCTAGTGCATAAGAGAATGTATACCTTTACTTACTGAAGGCAAATGAAAAACTAAAACTGGCTAATCTTTATCTCAGCTAACTGAAAGGATAAAACAGGGCAAACACAAATGAAATGACCAAGACTCTGCTTGCCTGGGAGGATTCCATGCAGCTCAAGTTTGCACAAAAGGTGCAGTTTCATAATAAGTGAAGTATTGTGCCCAAAATGTTGATATTTCATCTAAACAAAATTCACCAAAAGAAATAAAATCAAAATAGGGAAATAACAACATTTAAAATCCAAAGTAACGAACACCACTAAGAGGAGCAGACCAGGCAACATGGGAGCTGCAGAGGGGGATACAAAATAAAATGTTGAAAAGAAACAAAATATTTTGTTGAAAAGAAACAAAACAATAAGAGACAGAAACCTTTTTGAAAACTTTGGCACTAAACAAAACATTTTAACACTGACGTTTTCAAAAAGAGTTTTGTTTCAAAAATTCAGTTTTGACATAGTCAACATTTCATTTAGAAATTTCAGCTTTGATTTGGAAATTTGGAAATGTGACTTTCAAAGCTTTTCACAAAATTGCATTTGCTAGTTAGTACTTGCAACTTGATTCCCCAAGTGCTCCACTGGTATGAATCATCTTCACTTCAATGGAGCTGTAGTGATAAAGTACTTAGAGGATCAGAGCCTTACATTTTCAGTAGCCTCATTGAAATCAATGGGCATACTCATAAAATACAGTACTCAAGATCTGTAAAAGTGACAGAATCTGGCCCTAATTATTTGCAAACTGAAGTTAGGTAGCCAACCAAGGTACTGCCTTTACCCTTTAGTGTCTTTGTCTGGAATAAAATTACACTTTGTTTTTTCCCATGTTAACCCTCAAGCATGCTAACTATACTGATCTCAGGACGTGTTAATGTTTTGAGTTCAGATCCTTACTGATGTGGTAGAACTAGGAACTGGACTACTTCATGTTCAAAGACCTGTGAGAATTGACATGGAAGAACATCTGCTTTTATGTTCACAACTATAGTTACAGTTTCTTTGTTTTCACTTAGCTGTTTTCCATGCCGTTAGGCATTTTGCCCTTGGGGTCCACTATTATGAAGAGAAAGAATGGTTTAGCTTTGTTTCCATTAGAATGAGAGACAAGGGAGTGACATTGTATGGAAAAGCAAGCCAAGACTGAGGCAGGTATTCAAAACAAATCCTGAATCAAAGCCCTTTGCAGTTCAAATAGTAAAGTAATACAGACAATTATTTATTTATTTTTTATTTTTTTGTGAGTGGGTGCCTGTGAATGTGTGTTTCATCGCAGTACAAGGTAAAAGACATTTCGAGTGCTCCCTGAATGACAATGAAGTATTGGAAAGCAATGACATTCTAATCACTGCTTCAAATGTCAGCGCAAGGAGCCTGTGGCTTGTGGGTCCCCAGCGCACAAGTTAACAACTTTACAGGAAAATCACCAGGGAGCAATTAAAGGGAAACTGTTGCTAAACTTCATGTATTCTATTGCTGAAGTGCCTAGAGAAAATGATCTAATTATAGTCCTAACCTTTCCCAATGGACCATGAATAACTCTCCAAATACAGTATGTTGTATTTGTACAAAAAACGTTCCAGGGAGTTCTAAGGTACTTACACATAAGATAGGTCTTTAAAAGACTGCAACTATTGCTCAAGAACACAATATGTTAATGAGTTATGCTTGATCATTTCACATTAGCAAAAGATTAAATATATAAGGATAAATAGTATCCAATTTGAAACTGATACAAATCAAAAGTAACTAATGAATAAGAGGGTGGAATTGGAATGTAAATATGTGTATATGCAACAAGGTGTAAGGAAGCTCTGGAGGCAGTGTAAGACCTTTTTATTTGACCAGGCATTCAATGGGCAGGGATAGACTGGAGGAAAGGGTGATGGGGGTGTTTTGAGTTTTGTGGGGCTTTAATTCTTTATTTTATATTTGTATTTTATGTATTTATTGTAAGATCCCCTAAGCGTCAGGGGACAGGATGGGATATAAACATAAATAAGTAAGTAAGTAAGTCAATAAATAAATAAATAAATAAATGTTCTGAAATGTGCTTTTCTGTTAAATAACAGGAACAGAATTCAGAGGCAGAGAGTGGCAGATTTGGCCCAAGAGGTAAGAGTGGACCTCTCCATACTAGGGATGTGCAAACACCGGGGTGTTCGGTGTTCGTCCCGTTCAGGGTTCAGCCCCCCTGAAACCATTCAGGCTCTGGCTGTTTGGCCCAAACAGGTTCGGGGGGGGGACTGAATCAGTTTAGGGGGGACCCAGTTTCCCCTATCCCGCCAGGGCTCACCTCCCCCCCCTCCCCACCACCCTGCCCAGCCTGAGAATTTTTTTTATTTTTATTTTTTAAAAAGCCACCCCAGGGATCGACCTACCTGGAGGTGCCGGGACTCCGTCCCCGGGTCCGGTGGTGGGAGTGGCGGTGGCCACCGGACCCGCCACCATGGCAGCGGTGGTGGGTCCACTGGCAGCGATGCTCTGGAGTGCTTCAGGCTGCTACTAGGCCTTCTGGGTCAAACCGGAAGGCCTAGTAGTGGCCTGAAGTGCTCTGGAGTACCACAGCTGGTGGACCTGCCACCGCCACCGCTGCCATCTCCGGACCCAGAGTCAGAGCCCCAGGACCACCAGGTAGGTCAATCCCTGGGGTGGGGTTAAAAAGAAATTCCCAGGCTGGGCAGTGTATCAGGGGAGGTGAGCCCCAGTGTTCCTTCCACCCGCACAGCCTGGACAGGCTAGGGGGGAGGGAAAACCAGGTTCCCCCCTGTCCCCAACCCCCTGCCCAAATGGGTTCCCGGTTTGGGTGGGGGGCAGTTCGGATTCAGGGTGTTCGCGAATGATTCGAACACTCCGAGTTCACACACCCCTACTCCATACAGCTTTTTTTTTTCTTAACAAAACAAAACAAACAAAACTTCAGAAATATTGTACAAGAAGTTTTCACAACTCTAATTTCAATCTGGGTTCCGCCCTGGCTATGGTACGGAGACGGCGTTGGTGGCCTTGGTGGATGATCTCTGCCGGGAGATGGACGCAGGATGTTCAACATTCTTGATCCTGCTAGATCTGTCAACCGCATTTGACACTGTGGGCCATGGGCTGCTGCTGAGATGGCTGAGAGACATGGGGGGTCTGGAGGGACTGTCCTAGGGTCGTTCCACTCATTCCTCTCGGGGAGAAGCCAGTGGGTGGTGCTGGGGGCTGAAACATCAAGCCCCAGGGCCTTGACCTGTGGCGTTCCATAGGGTTCGATCTTGTCTCTGCTATTATTTAATGTATATATGCAGCCCCTGGGGGAGATTGTGAGAGGGTTCGGGATGCAATGTCACCAATATGCTGACGATACTCAGCTGTACCTCTCATTTTCAACTGACCCAGGTCCTGCTGTCTCATTACTTTCCCAGTGTTTGGAAGCTGTGGTGGATTGGATGCCGCAGAACAGACTGAAGCTCAATCCTGATAAAATGGAGGTGATGGTGGTGGGTAGGGCGAGGGAGGTACTGGCTCCCCTGGTAGGGGAGGTCTGCCCTCCTGTAGCCCAACAGGTTTGGAGTCTGGGGGTGGTGTTGGACTCAGGGCTCCAGCTGGATCGGCAGATAGAGATGGTGGCTAAGGCTGCCTTCCACCAGCTGTGTCTGGTACGGAGGTTGTGTCCATACATTTCCAGGTCCGACCTGGTCACCCTCATTCATGCCTTCATCACCTCAAGGCTAGACTACTGCTATGCGCTGTACGCGGGGCTTCCCTTGCTTCTGGTTCAGAAGCTGCAGCTGGTGCAGAATGCGGCGACCCATCTCCTTATGGGGATGGGAAGGCGGGAGCACATAACACCTGTGCTCCGTACTCTTCACTGGCTGCCTATAGCGTACTGAGCCCGATTCAAGGTGCTAGTGTTGATCTATAAAGCCCTACATGGTCTGGGCTCCTCATACCTTGGGGACTGCCTTGCCCTCAGCTCCTCAGAGCGATTCCTACGATACACCGGGGGTGCCTTTTTGGAGGTCCTCCATGTAAAGTGGGGGGCCACAATGGAGAGGGAGTTCTCAGTGGCCGGGCCGAGGCTCTGGAATTCCCTCCTGGAGGAAGCCTGTCTGGCCCCAGGTCTGTTGACATTTCGGCGAGCCTGTAAGACCTGGCTGTTCGCCCAGGCCTTCAGAGGGGAGGGTGGGGTGGGGGGGTGGGGTAGGGGGAGATTGTATTTTTAAAACATTGTTTTAATGAATTTTATTGTGTGTTTTCATGCTGTAAGCTGCCCCGAGATGCCGTAGGCATGAGGGGGTGCCTAACAAATATTTATAAATAAATAAATAAAATAAATAATTTGTTCATTTTCTTGCCCCTAAAAGCTCCTGTTATTTGCAAGATTTGGTGAAAATTAATAAGTAAACAAAAGCCTGTCTCCTGGGAGGAACTTCTTCTTCAGCTATATGGCTGCATTCACAACTGCAGCGGTGGTGGCGGCAGAGAGAGCAGCAAAGGAAGATATGGCAGTGAGGAGGAGCCGGATGACAGGAAAAGAGCCAGTGCAAACGGGGATCTGCCACGGCTTCTCTCAAGCACATCAGGGTGCAAAGTCCTGCTCTGACATGAGCAAGAGAAGCCACAGCAGATCCCCATTCTCATTGGGTCTTTTCCTGTCATCCAGCTCCTCCCCACTGCCATGTCTTCCCTTGCCGCTCTCTCTGCCGCCACCGCCACCGCAGATGGGAAAGCAGCCTATGCTGCAGATTCACAGGCATCACCACAGGGAACAGAAGGGGGCATGACAAATGGATTCACCTGTTCTTTTCTGAAGACAGGAGGGACTACAGAAGAGGTGGCACCACTCAACTGAACCAGCTACTCAAGGATTCTAAATTAAAGGGCACCTTGGTAATGCTTTCCACCATATTTGCATTCAAGGTGAGTTGGGTGACACTGAAGGAATTATCATATTAGCCCTTTTGCTACTCAGGGTTTCTTCTACAAAGAAGACATTTTAACCAGTAGACCCAGATGAACTGGTGTAAAGCAGGCACATTAAGAGCCAGGATCTGTCTTACACATCTCTCCTACACAAACCTGCTTCTCCTCCCAGTATCTTTCATGGTCATCTCCCCTTTCTCCTGGTCCCAGGGAGAAGCTACAGGTGTCTCAGTGAGAGGGGGTACCAATGAGGAAAGGAGAGGTGATAGATGTTAGAGAGAATTCCCTGCAGATGGAGACAAAGCATTTAGAAGCTATTTTTTATTGGAACAACTTCTGTCAGTGGAACATGCCAACTTTTGGACCCCAGAGGATGCTTCCTTGGTCATACAAAAAGTCAGGACTATGTACTGAGCAAATGCAGGACAGGTGTAGAGAGGTATATATACTGAATTTCCACAGTCTATAAGTCCTGACTTTTTACATGTGCAAGGAAGGACCCACTTTGGCCCAAAAGATTGCACACTCCCAAAAGAGAAACATATATTCCGCCAAAAGTTATCATCTAAATATTTGTCTCCATTTCTTAGATTTGGGACCCACATAACAACCACACTTCCCCTAGACATAATTTCCTAAGCAGATAGATCTGGAAGAGGTTAAGGGGCAAATTTCATTAAGCGACCACATGCCGATGCCACAAAAGGGGTTTTGGCGCGAACATATTTTTAAGGCTGTTTTGAGGTAATTTTAAGGAGAAAATGACCTGAAGTTTGTATGCTCTTGGGAATTTTGAATGAAATCGTTTATTCAGGCACTAGCACGTTGACTTGTGTCCTTTTGAAGCCATGAGTTTCATTTTTAAACAGTACTAGCAGGAAGCAGCAGATGGTCAGATTGCTTGCAAATGCTTTTATATTACAGTTTACATTCGCCCAGACACTTCCATTGACATGAGCAATGTCATTTTCTGGTAATGTGTGGAATTAGTCCCTTGGGTCACCAATTCCCAGGCATTAGCAGATGATAAGTCTGAAACTGTGATTACTTAAATATTTTTTTCAAATCCTGAAGTACTCTTAAAAGGATACAATTTGCAGCCATGGGAGCCTTATTATAGTGTTACCATCCATGCTACTATAGCTGAGGTTGTGCTGTACGGGAGTTTATAACTAGGTATAAATATGTGCATTTGGCTAAAGCATGCGTTATGAGAGCTCAGAGAAATGAATTTTTATGTTTGTGTCCTCTTTTTCCTACAGAATGTATCTAAAAATACACTAGATGTTCCTCCCCCTCCTTCTTCCCTTTCTGCTCAGGATCTTGCCTCCTTCTTCACCTCCAAAATAGACAAGATCTGCCTCGACATCGCCTCCCACTCCTCTTTTCCCACTCCCACCCCTCTCCCTCCTCCCCCTCCTTCTCTCATGTCCTCCTTCTCCCCTGCCTCCCTTAAGGAAATCTCCTCTCTGCTCTCCTCCTCCAACCCTTCCACTTGCCCCCTTGATCCCATTCCTTCCCGCCTCCTCACCTCCATTACTCCCACTGTCGCCCCTTCCTTCCTGCACATCATCAACCTCTCCCTCTCTACTGGCTCTTTCCCTTCTGCCTTCAAACATGCCACAGTCTCTCCTATTCTCAAAAAGTCCACTCTTGACCCCTCTGACCCTTCTAGCTATCGTCCTGTCTCACTCCTTCCTTTTGCTTCCAAGCTGCTTGAACGTGTTGTCTACTCCCGCTGCCTTGACTTCCTATCCTCCAACTCCTCCCTTGACCCCCTCCAATCTGGCTTCCGCCCCCTTCATTCTACTGAAACTGCTCTCGCTAAGATCACCAACGATCTTCTGGTGGCTAAATCTAAACGTCTCTATTCCATTCTTGTCCTCCTTGATCTCTCTGCTGCCTTCGATACTGTTGACCACTCACTCTTGCTGGATTCCCTTCACTCCCTTGGCTTTTGTGGCTCTGTCCATAACTGGTTCTCCTCCTACCTCTCTGACCGCTCCTTTAATGTGTCTCTCTCCAACTCCGCCTCCTCCTCCTTCCCCCTCTCAGTTGGTGTTCCTCAAGGCTCTGTTCTTGGCCCTCTCCTCTTCTCGATCTATACCTCATCCTTAGGCAAACTCATTGCCTCCCATGGCTTCCAATACCACCTCTATGCTGATGACACTCAACTCTATCTCTCTACTCCCTCTCTCTCTCCCTCTGTTCAAGCTCGTCTCATCAACTGTCTCTCTGACATCTCTACCTGGATGTCTCAACGTCAACTCAAACTCAACATGGCTAAAACTGAACTCCTTATCTTCCCCCCTCATCCTTCCTCTCCTTCCTCACTGTCAATAACTATTGATGGAGTCACCATCCTGCCTGTCCCCCAAGCCCGTAGCCTAGGCTTCATCTTTGACTCACCCCTTTCTTTTAAACCCTACATTGACTCTGTTGCTAAATCCTGTCGCTTCTCCCTCCATAACATTGCTAAGATTCGCCCTTTTCTCTCTGTCTCGTCTGCCAAAACTCTTGTTCATGCTCTGGTCATCTCTCGCCTCGATTACTGTAACCTCCTTCTCACTGGCCTTCCCCGGTCTCACCTTTCTCCCCTCATCTCTGTCCAAAACTCTGCTGCCAGGGTCATCTACCTCGCCAGTCGCTTCGACCATGTGCAGCCCCTCCTCTCTTCGCTTCACTGGCTTCCCCTTCCTGAACGAATCCTGCACAAGCTCCTAGTCTTCACCTATAAAGCTCTTCACAACCTTGCTCCCCCCTACCTCTCTGCACTTATCGCCCTCCATACTCCAGCCCGTGCACTTCGCTCCTCCTCTGTCCCTTCTCTCACCCTTCCACGCCTTCCCTGCTCCCCTAAGCGCCTTCGTCCCTTCTCACTTGCTGCCCCCCATGCCTGGAACTCCCTCCCTGTCCACATCCGCCTTGCCCCCTCCCTTCATACCTTCAAATCTCTCCTTAAAACTCACCTCTTTCGCTCTGCTCTGTCTGACTCTTTATCCTGCTGAGCCACTATTCCTATACCTACGATCGGTTTACCCTTATCCTTGCAACATGGACCTGCCTGCTGTCATTCTCATCGTAACCAAGCCAAGTACGTGCACTTGAGACCTCGCATCTTCATGAATGTTAGACCCCTTGTCTCTCCCTCTGTTCCCCTTCCTAAGTCTCTCCCCCAGCTCCTGTCTCTCAGATTGTAAGCCCTAGGGGCAGGGACCGTGTCTATTTTATTACTTTGTAAAGTGCCAGGTACATTGCTGGCGCTATATAAATGTTTGTTAATAATAATAAATAATAATAAAATGTTCATTAGTTATTGCAGGCACTTTTTCTGTCTCCAAAATGTCAGTATTAGGCTGCATTCATATGTAACAGGAAATGCCTGCAGACCCAGCAGCAGCACTATGGCTTTGCATCAGGTTTAAATTGTGGTGGGAGATCTAACGCATGATGAGATGACATGTAGTAGGAAAAAATGCCATCACCATACAGTATGAACATAAATTGCATCCTGTCTCAGACCAATGGTCCATCTAGTACAGTCTCCAACATGGCCTGTCTTGGATGCATAAGAGGAAGTGTACAAAAAAGACAGGGCGTATATAGAATGATCCATCCCCTGCCCTTCATTCCCTGCTACCAACAAAGTTAAAGGCTTCATGTTTAACCAGCTTTGCTAAAACACTTTTATGGACCTCTCCTTCATGAGTTCATTGACACTGAACTCAGCTACATCATTGCCCTTCACAACATCCTCTGGCAATGAGATCCATGGCTTAATTAGGTGATGTGTAAGGAAATAATTCCTTTTGTTTCTTTTAAAACTGCAGTCAATTAATTTCCTCCTCCCTACCTCCTTAAATTTCTCTGGGCTGGGAGACCAGCCTGGGCATGTGGGGTGGAGGAGGTGAAGCGAGGGATCTGTTGAGAATTTGAATCAGGGGCGAGATGTCTCTGCAAGATCTCGATCCTGATCCTTGATTCTTGCAAGGTTTTTGCGAGAATAAAATCTATTCTCCTTTCAGTCCTAGACTAGAGCTGAGACAAGTACCCACAAAAATGGGTAAACCTGTCACAATTGCAGTCCTTGAACCAAACCAGTAACCTCAAGTATTAATTGGTTCCTGATTAGTTCCCAGTGGGCTACCCGATATACTGAAATATCATTTTTTTGTCCTGATTTTCCAACTTCTGGTATCAATTTCAAGACTTCCTGTCCCTATCAGTACGATTGGTAAAACAGTAAAATGGTAAATCAGTAACTTGGTAATGGCCATACCCAGTGTTTTCAGGTAATCAGGTGCCAGAACAGTACTCAGAGTCAGGGAACCCATCAAGCACCCGTCACAGTACCCAAAACTGCAGTTCTTGCCCATGTGTAGCAAATCAGCTGCCCATTTCAGTCCTAGTTCTGACAGCAGCTATAACAGCAGTGCAAACACTGGTTTAGATTTCCTGAGGACTGGATTTCAGTTGTGGCTCCTAGTTCAGGGCTGTTGAGCGGTGCCCCACAAGCCCTGGCTGGGCTGCTGCTGCTGCTGCTGCCCTACAGTATGTTGGGGAGGGGGGAAATATGAAATTTTGCCCCCCCGGTCCCTGAATTTTTCAAGGGGAGGGGCTTGGCTTAGCGGCTCAGTCCAGCCACCTGCGAGCGCTAAATCTTACCCTATCATCTAAGAGACTCTGAGTGACTCATTGTGGCTCCTGCGGCAGCTCTGGGGAATCCCCTTGCAGGCTGGCATCCCGTGTCACTCATCGAGCTGGATATGATGTGCACATGCACTGCTGGCACCTGGAATAGACTTCCCCCGAATAAGCTGTTTTCGGGAAGCCTATTACAGGCACAGGCAGCACATGTGAACAGCTCGGGGAACCTGGATAGCTGCATGCTGCAGCCTGCTGCACAAGCGTACGCTGTGCAGCATAGCAAGCTAGCACATGGCGTGGTGGGCAGGCCAGACAGGGGACTGGGGGAGGAGCTCCCAGTCTCAGCCAAACCAACGCAGATGCAGTTGAGTAGTCCAACACATGTGGTGTGTTGGGGAGCGGCGAGCGGAGCGACTCAGCGATGATTGGAAGGAGGCAAAGAGGAGCAACAAGCCACTGACGTGATGCTTGTGCAGAGAAGATTGCAGGTCTGAATCAGAATCCTGCGGGCCGGCCCACATGGGAGGAGGGGGCCCAGTCGCTGAGTAAGGCAGGCAAGTGAGCATGTGTGACACAGAGGGCAATGGTCTTAGAGCCCTTTTTCTTAGTATCTCGCACATGCTTACTTGTATTTTTGGGGCGAGCAGGGAGGAGGTGCTTTAGGATTCCTTTAGGAATCCTCTACCCCCAAAAAAAACATTTTGGGGCTATACAGCTATTTCCTTGGCCAATCTCTGGCCACAGAAAAATGCGGGGAGCTTGAGTGCAACTGCGCACTTGACTGTGGGGGTTGGGATCTTCTCTCTGTGTGTGTGAGTGATGGGGGGGCTCGGAGGAACTTGGAGCCAGCCAGGTCTCAGCAGGCTTGCAGGGTAACTGGGAACTGGAATTGTCTATAAGGTAAGGTGATGGTTTTATTGTGTACTACCTGGAGTGCTAAACCTGGAGTCCTCAACTCCTGGGATTTTATTAGGGTGCTTTTGCTTTCTGTGTTTTTTCCATCCTGATTCCTGGATGATTCTGCAGCTACTGGACTCCTACAGGGTGGGTGCTGCTTGCTGTTACTAGGTTCAATTAAGCACTGAATGTCTCATGAGTCATGTCTGGGTCTGGGATTTTATTGGGGAGGTGCTTTGTGAAGTAGTGTACTAATGCACAGTGGCACAGCAGCGATTGGTTCTTGATTCTGGGGTTCATCAGGGTGCTTTGTGAGTGACTGTGAGGTGGGGAAGCAGCTAGCCATCTGCTTCACTACCCTGCCCTGAAGCATTCTCACCCTCTACTGCGTGCGTTTGTTGGGGGGACCCCAATCCCATTCCCTGCTTCAGAAGGGACTTGTGTGGGTTTGTTGTTGTTGTTGTTGTTGTTTTTAAAAAATTGTGATTCATAGGGCCTTAAATACAAATTCCCCAAAAAACACATGCAGCAGAGGGTGAGTGGGAATTAGTATTTAATGCCCTGTGAGTCACAATTTAAAAAAAAAAAAAAACCCACACAGAAGTCCCTTCTGAAGCAGAGAATGGCATTGGAGTCCTCCCCCTCCCAACACACACACACACAGCAGAGGGTGAAAATACTTCAGGGCAGAGGCAGTGAAACACTGGGAGGAGGGGGGACGTTATAATAATTTGTGATTATTATTTATTTATTTGTTTTATTTTTAAAATGTATACCCGCCCCTCCTGCCACAGACAGGGATGATATCACATATGCTTATTACATACAGATTGGTTCTGCCCTTTTAGTATATTTTTTGTATTTTTAAATTGTGAGTAATAGAATGTTTTAATTATGAATTTTAATTGTTGATTGTGTGTGTTGTAAGCTGCCCTGAGCTGCTCTGTGAGTGGGAGGGTGCTGGATAAAATTGAAATAAATAAATAAATAAATATGATTGTGCTGCCAGCTGCCTTGGGGGGTCTGGGGGAGGGGATTGCAATGGGTGACATGGGGTCGGGGTCGGTGAGGGAGGGGTTGCACTGGGAGACATGGTGGTGGGGAGAGGTGGGGACTTGGGGAGTCTGGTTGGGATATGGGGTAGGGGAGTGGGGGAGAGGGTGCACTGAGAGATATGGGGAGGAGGACAGGGTGCACTGGGGGAGTGGGGGACTTGGGGAGTCTGGCTGGGCAATGGAGTATGGGTAGGGTTGTCATAGATGCAAATTTTTAGAGGGCACTTCTGAGATATACAGGTTGCAGGACTGTATTGGAACCAATGCAGCCCTGCAACCTTTATATCTCATAAGTGCTTTCTAAAAATGTTCATGTATGGCAACCCTAAGGGGCGAGAGTGGGTGTACTGAGAGACACGGGGGAGGGGAGTGGGGGGAGACACGGGGAGTCTGGCTGGGCAATGGGGCTAGGGGTGGACTGGGAGACTGTGACACATGGGGAGGGGGTGCAACAGATATGAAGTGAACCATGTTTGGAGGTACAAGTGGAACTCCTCGCTGCCACTTTTGTGGTGTGTTGAGGATAATATGGTTGGCTTAAGAAGATATGGTTTCAGTGGTTTGCTTTTGCTTATTGTGTGTTTTGGGGCACTGCTGGTTTCCCCCCTCCTCCCTGAAGCATGTGCAAAGGCCGTGACCATTTTCTGGGGCCCCGCTGGCCATGGCTACTCTTTCTTAGTTAAAATTGGTCCCTTTCCTCTTTTACACATAAATTGTCTGCTTTCTGATTTCTGGGTGGGGTACCTAGGGGCTTGGATGGAGGAAGGGTTTCCAATCCAATTTTTTCTAGACTGTTCCTTGCATTTTAAAATGGCCCCACCCTTTGCAGTTTTGTGGGATCTTGTGATTAGAGACAAAATGGCCTCCGCCTCTCTAGTAGAGAGGCCATTTTGTGAATTTGTAGGTCTACTGGTCGTGGCTACTCTTTTTTAAAAATGGTCCCTCCCTTTGCTGTTTCACTGCTGCTGGAAAGTAGCTTGCTTGCAATGCAGGCCAGCAATGGGCAAACTTTTTAAAAAAGGCCTGTGTGCTTGGACAGACATTTGACTGCCAGGGATAGGGTGTAGCTACTAGTAGGGATGCTGGTCTGAATGGGCCTGGTTTGCTTGAAATGCAGCCCTGAAATGGGCCAATTTGTTTTTAAAAGACCTGTGTACTTGGACAGGCATTTGGCTTCTGGGGATAGGGTGTAGCTACTAGGGATGCTGGTCTGGATGGGCCTGGTTTTCTGCAACTGGCCAGACTTTTTAAAAAGGGCCTGGCTGTCTCAGGACTGGGAGCCTACCCTAGAAAACTACAGGCAGCCAAGGAGAGCATGAAAATGAAGAGGGTTCCAGATAATGGTAAGTGATGGCATGGGGATAGGGAGGGACTTGGGCCTCTTCTTTGAGGAAGAGGTCCACAAAGCAGCAAAATTAAAAATGTCATTCAAAATGCAAAGAGCTAAAGTAATTTGCTTCTTTTTTCTATCCAGTTTGTCTGAGATCTGGCATGATTCCACACCTCGCCATGCTTTCCTTTTGAACAGAGGAGAAAGTAGGTAGGAGCATGACAGAAGAGAAGGCTGCAGACAACAAGGAAACCCTTTTCCCCTGTCCCCCACTGAACCCATCTCTTCCACTTCTTCTTCTCGTGCTCCAAAACCAAACCCTTTCCCTCCTACTTCTCTGTGCTGTCCTTCTCTTCCCTTTCATTCTCTTCTGATTCACAAGACAAGGAGCTAACTCAGTCCTCCCAGTTCTCCAAGCCAGAAGGAAGGCTTGCCCCTAAGACTACACCTTCAGAAGACTACAGGTGGCCAAGGAGGCCATGAAAATTGAGGATTTGAGGGTTCAAGATAAAGGTGGGTGATGGCAACGTGATCTATTTTTTTAACCTACTATGGTTAATTTGTACCCGGTGGGAAAGAGAGTGGATGGGACCCCAGTAAGAGGTCTCTCTATCCCTCGGTGGAGTGCTTCGCACACTAATGTTCCCAGCGTTAACTAATGTACTGTCCATCCAATGTTAACCCTGGGAACTCCTTGCTCCTGGGTTATGCCACATCACTGGCCTACCGTTGACCTGGCTCCGCCCATAGGCCCACCAGCCTGCCAGTGGCAAAGCCTCCAACGGCAGGCTCAACCCGCCCACTGCCCCACCAGCCTCCAAACCCACCGGCCGCTACTGCTGGCTTTGGTTTGGTTTGCTTATTTCCTACAGCTTGGGTGTGTCTATGTTTTTCTGGCAGCTGTGGTGGTCTTTTTGATCAAGACAATCCACTGTGGGCATCTAATTAAATTTATGTTTATCACTGTTGTAAACAAAGCTTAGTTACTATGGCTAGAGGCATTATATAAACCACTGAATAAATAAAAGAGAATTTGGAAGCCCACGTTCCCATGCTGTATTATTGACGTGCTGAAATCAGCTGGGAATCCTTTCTTCTTTCAAATCTGGAAGAGTAATGGGTTATCACTTTGTTCTGAGTTAATTGTTTTATTACTCGTGCCCAGTGTAGACAAATAAACACAGTCAGGAAAGTTCCATTGCATGAAAGCCTGTGCCTAAACTTTTTTTAAAAATTAGGGATATTTGATCAGCTTTTCCCATGGGTTGAAGCCTCTTTGTTACACAACTGAGGTAATGGGTCCCTGAAGACAGTCCAGAGAAGAATATTCAAATGCAGGGGAATTTTCCTATGGTGTAAAAGCAGGGCTGGCTTCAAGCCCCACAAGTCCTTAGGTTGGCAGCAATCAGGGTTTAATTAGTGCCAAGGCTCACCAGGGTTCAGTCATCACATTTTTTATGCTAGGGCTCAGCCCCAGCACCTCTTCCAGACCCTGTCACTGCTGCTGTACTTCAAGATCCCACCCCTGACTGGATACAGAAGCACCTGTCTCTGCACCAGTCTCTCCCCCTGACAACACTGGGGATGATCAATGATGCAAAACAGTTGATCAGTAGCCATACAAGCCCAGGACCCCAACTAGGCCTGAAGTAGCAGCATTGTTTTCCATTCTGCTTTGTGCTGCCGCTTTTCAGCTTGTCTGCCACCAGTCGGATGGCAACCAATGGAAATTTACGATACTTCATGGCAATTTATTTTTGACAGTTTACAGACATTTGTGGCATTTCACAGTAATTTGCAACAGTTATAACACTTTTAGTGACATTTACAACAATTTGCTACAGTTCCCCCATAATGTTTACGGATGTTTACAGCAGTTCACAGAGGGTTACAACAGTTTCTGAAATTTTACGGCAGTTCACACAAGTTTACAACAGTTCCCTAGAAGTCCCTGAGAGTCTCTGGCACTTTCAAAAAGGGCAAAAAGGGCAACATGCTTGAGAGGATAGTGGCAACAAATATCAGTATGTGCTGCTGCTTCAATGGGTGTTGCCATTAAGGTGGTGTCAGACTGGCCATTACCGATAAAACAGCGTTGTTGTTGCTTGCCATTTTACCCCTCAACTCCAACCCCTATCAAGCTCCAACTCCAACCCCTATCCTTCGACACTGGATTGAAGGCAGTAAGTGAGGAGCATGAGGTTGCGGAGGCCCCGTCTGGTCCATCTTCTTGGGTTGAGTTTCAGGAAGTGACGCCAGCCAATGCAGCAGATGTCCTGGGGTCTGTTAGGGCCACCAGTTGTCAACTCGATCCGTGCCCGTCCTGGTTGGTGAAAGCCTCCAGGGAGACGCTAGGGACAGTGTTGGCGAGGGTTATCAATGCGTCCCTTCGGCAGGGTAGATTGGTGCCCAGCCTTAAGCAGGCTGTGGTGCGTCCCCTGCTGAAGAAGCCATCTTTAGACGTGGATGCGCTTGCCAGCTACCACCCTGTCTCTAACCTTCCCTAAAAAGGGAAGGTTATTGAACGGGTGGTGGCACTGCAGCTTCAGCAGCATCTTGATAGCATCAGTTTCCTTGACCCTTTTCAATCTGGGTTCTGCCTCAGCTATGGTACTGAGATGGCATTGGTGGCTTTGGCCAACGACCTCCGCCGGGAGATGGATGCAGGACGGTCAGCACTTCTGGTCCTGCTAGATCTCTCATCCGCTTTTGATACCGTGGACCATGGGCTGCTGTTGAGATGACTGCGAGATCTGGGGCGTCTGGACGGGACTGTTCTTGGATGGTTCTGCTCATTCATCTCAGACAGAAGCCAGCGGGTGGTGCTGGGAGCTGAAACATCATGCCCACGGGCCTTGATCTGTGGCATTCTGCAGGGTTCCATTCTGTCTCCACTGTTATTTAATGTGTATATGCAACACCTGGGGGAGATCGTGAGACGGTTCGGGGTGTGTTGTCACCAATATGCTGATGACACACAGCTGTACCTCTCTTTTTCAATGGTCCCAGGTCCTGCCATCTCTATACTTTCCCAGTGTTTGGAGGCCGTGGCGGATTGGATGAGGCAGAACAGACTGAAGCTGAACTCAGATAAGATGGAGGTGATGGTAGTAGGTAGGGCGAAGGAGGTGTCAGCTCCTCCTATTGGGGGGGGTCTGCCCTCCGGTTGCCCAACAGGTACGGAGTTTGGGGGTGATTTTGGATGCGGAACTCCACCTGGATCGGCAGGTGGAGGCGGTGGCTAAAGCCGCCTTCCACCAGCTGTATCTGGTGTGGAGGCTGCAGCCATACATCTCCAGACCCGACCTGGCCACACTCATCCATGCCTTCATAACCTCGAGGCTTGACTACTGCAACATGCTCTACATGGGGCTTCCCTTGATATTGGTTCGGAGACTGAAGCTGGTGCAGAATGCAGCGACCCATCTCCTTACGGGGACGGGTCACCGTGAACACATTACACCAGTGCTCCGTTCTCTGCACTGGCTGCCTATAGCATACTGAGCCAAGTTCAAGGTGCTAGTATTGGTATACAAAGCCCTATACGGTCTCGGCCCCTTTTATCTCGGGGACCGCCTCACCTTCTGTGACTCAGGACGGACCCTCCGATCCACTGGGGGCACCTATCTGGAGGTCCCCCGTGTAAGGTGGCGGGCCACCATGGAGAGGGCATTCTCAGTGGTTGGGCCACGGTTGTGAAACTCCCTTCCAAAGGAAGACCGCCTGGCCCCGGGTCTGCTCACCTTTCAGCGGGCATGCAAGACTTGGCTGTTTGCCCAGACCTTTGGAGAGGAGGGGGGAGGGAGGGGTAAATGGGGGAGATTGGTGCGGTGGGGAATTTGGGGAATTAGAGGGTAGGGTTAGGGTTGGAAGGTTTTAAAAAAATTTTAAAGTGATGTTGGTTTTAGTGTATTTTATTGTTTTATCATATTGTTAGCCGCCTCGAGATGCCATGGGCATGAGGGGGCGGCATAAAAATGCCATGAAATAAATAAATAAAATAAATTATTCCACTGCTGAGCAAAATCTGGCAAAGTAGAGGTGGAAACAAGGACTGGTAGGGTCATGGGCCTGGCAGGGAAAATCCACCAGTTCCCCTAAATTAGGGCTGAAACAAGAATCAATATGATTATCGCAAGTGTCTCATGAGAATCAACCAATCTTAGCAAGATCACCAGGATCTCACTAACAGTTTGGCTTAAAAAGAAAAAAGGATGTACAAAGCTGCTGTCCAGTAGCCATTTTTGCATGCACGGTTCTTTTTTGTTTTTTATTTTTCCGCTCGTAAAGTTGGTGGGTAGTGGGTGCCCATGGGGAGACAGATGCAGGTGGTGGAGATGGGGGAAGAGACAGACAGAGACATGCAGGACACAGCACACACATCTCTGGTAAGTACACAGAGGGGGGAAAAAATCTCATCAAGGAAATCTCAAGAACTGGGGCTTTTCTCGACTCTCATTTTTTTCCCCTCAATTCTCATAGAGAAGTTTTATTCTTGATGAGACTCGAGAGAAAAACTAGATTGATTTTAAGCCCAACCCTAAATGTCCCCATTCTTCTGGGGCCCAGGTATAGGAAACCTGGGGCAGGCCTGAGATGGGCATGTTTTTGTTTTAAAAATTAAACAATGGGAGAATAATCAAGCAGTAAGGAGGTTGGGACTCCTACAAACTCCTGAGCCTTGCTCAGGCTTTAGGCTTTGGGCTGTCTCAGCCACACCCAAGCCCAGCTGTGAGGCATTAGGCACTGTCCTTCATTCCCCATACTGCCTGAACCTCACCTAGTACAAATAACTCCTGGCAGATAGTAAGTTCCTTAAAGGGCCAATGTTCCAATTAGGCTGATCCCTGCTACACATCCCCTCCAACATTTGACAGTCAAAAATAGGTATTAGTTCCACCCTTAGTTTGCATAAATTTGCATGTTTTTATTTGTAAACACATATATTATGTTGTGTACAATACTATGTATATTGTAAAATTTGTAATAGCCCACTGGCTAACTTCAGGGCTGAGCTGAAAAGGATGTTTTTGTGAGAGGCTCTGTATACATATATGTTTGTATGTGCAGGACTGATAGTTCAAGCTGAAACTCAATCTATTAAAAAGTCAGAATTCTCAAATATGGGCATTGGCTTTGGTTCTAAAGACTCATACGATCACAGATGGAAGCAGTGACAGTCCCTTTCAGCATACTAAAGAAGCATCTCTCACAAACACACTCACACCTCCTACCTTTTTTACTTTTCATCTTGATCCCACATACACATTTACCTTCTGCCTGGGTGTTTTCTTTCTTTGCTCTTTGACAGAAGTGTTTATCCCAAGCTTGTTAAGGTGAGAAAAGGTGCCCCAGCAATGAATAACCATAACAGCCAGAGCCATTAACCTAGGCAAGGACGTTGCTACCTCATTTTCCAGGTGGAATAATGAGGTGTTAATGACCCCTTTGTCTGCTGAACCTGGCGCAAACTAGGGCTGAATAGGGATGGGCGAATGCAGTTCAGAAGTTCAGAGTTTGGACCGAACTCGACTAGTTCGGTTGACCGAACTAAACTTCCGAACCGAACTTGATATTTGAACTGAACCAAACCGAACCGAATTTCCGAACTTGGCTCTGCTCACCCATCCCTAAAAGATAATATTCCATTTAGTTCAATGGGGTTTGAATTTCCAAACTTTGTTCAGAAATTCGGAGTTTGGACTGAACTCAAATAGTTTCCGAACCGTACCGAACCGAATTTCCGAACTCAGTTCTGTTTGCCCATCCCTAGGGCTGAAACATGTCCTCCGAATTCTCAAAACTCTCATCAAGAATTGACTTATCAATGAGATTTTTAGAGTTGAGAATCTTGCAATAATCAGACTTTTTGCCCACGTTCTCACAAGATTCTCAAAAATGACCGCCAGGCAGTCACACATGCACAGAATAGCTGCAGTGGCCATTTTGCACATACACAGGACATTTTAGGGTCTCAAGAATTTTGCGATATTTTTTAGAAACCTCAGAAAACATTTTACACATGCACAAAATCATCTCGGGGGGGACCCGCATGTGTAGAATGATTGTGGTGGCCATGTGCACATATGCAGAGCTTTTTTTGAGGTTCTCGAGAATCTTGTGAGAATATGTGAGATCTCACTGAGGCTGAGAGAATCTCGCTCGTTCTCATGCATTCTCGTTTCACCTCTAGTACAAACCTTACAATACTGGGAACCTAGTGCAAGATTTTTTTAAAAGCTGTTACTGTACTGCCAAAAAGGTACTATTGGAAGGTATGCAGATAAAACAGGGAAGCAAGAAGGGTGGGCAGCTGATGACTGTGATTTATGTGGCTGTCAGATGCTGGCATGTCTGCTTTGCTTCTTCTACTCCTTCCTCTCTAGTGCAGAGGAGGGTGGGGAGAGCAGGTACCTAGGGCTTCCATAAAGTTTGAGACCCTAACTGGTCACTTTGCCTGACTTGTCTTAAGGCTGACTATGTGTAAAATAGATAACCTTTGTCAAAGATAACCTTTTTCGATGCATCCGAAATAAAGCAAGGACAACCATGTTGGGTTTTAAAGGCCGCACTCTTTATTTCAAATGGAATTAGGCATGGTGGGGGTAATTGCCCTCAGGCAATTCAGGTCCAGTGCTAACTTCTATACTTGGGTACATAACAACCCCAACAAAGGGGAGGCTTGGCTGTACCCTCCATAACCCCCCTTTAACTACCTAACAAAAGCGTCTCCCCTCTGGCATTGGCTAACGGCCGCCTCCAGAGGGGATGAAGTCCTTCCGGACCCGAGCCAAGGATTTAAGTTACCGCCAGCTTGGGGACCGCTCATATCCCTTCCCGCCTTTGCCAGTAACTCACCTTGGGAGGTTAACCCTGTTGCTGGCCATGCCCAGCCTATGCCCCAGGTGTTTCCCTCACATCTCTTAGGGAGATGCCTCTTTCACTACTTATTCTTAAGAACTTGCTACAGCACTGGACCCCTGCAGGAGTGCGACAACATATAACAATAACTACTTCCCTCCCTCAATCCTGACTACTCGGGATTGATCAGCCAAAACAATTAAACACTATGAGGAAGGCGAAAAATGAGAAAAACTATTTCAGCCAATTATGTTTTCCCTTAAAAATTCCTTCCTGGCCCCTCTAAGGCAACCGGTTAAACCCGTAGTATCTCTGGGAGGGAGGAATGGGGGCTTTCCAGCTCGCGGCGGTGCTCAGAATGCTGTCGCACAAGCAAAATGGGCGGGAAGGCTCCCAGCAAGGGGCGGGGCCTCCACACTCATTTCCCTTTGGCCAGCCCCATTGCTGGGCAGACTCTGCCCGGGCCGCCGAGGGATCCTCGCTGCGACACGGTCTGCCTGTGCCAGCTCTCCCCCTCCAGCGCCGCTGCACGTGCACTGGAGGGGACAGAATACGACCCTAACTTCCCCTACCCTTGCTTCATTTCACTAATGGAGCATGACAAACGCCCCTGGTGGCTGCCTATTAAGGCGGACCAAGGAGTTTTTCCCTGCTACTGATGGAGAGAAGGTGGTTAGCAAATATGAAAGCTTCTTCTGTTCTTCAGGGATTCTTAGATACTCTACAATATATCAGGCCTAGGTAGGGGGCTACAATGAGAGGACAAAAGAATAATTACTCAGAAGTGAACATTCCTTGTGTGCTTTGTAAGAAGGCAAAGCATTTTGTGTACATTCCACACCAGTCATTTTGTTTTAAAAGTCAACTTAATCCTTAACACGGACAATTCAGAAAAAAACTTACTGTGGTTGGTTTGAACAAAGTTGTTTGAAATCCTACCAGCTCTGAGTCAATGTTTGGAAGTTATTTAATACACTGGCACCAGTTTACTGGCTATCATTGTTGGCAATACAATCAGGATTTTATAGCAGGAAGCCAGGGTTTATTTTAAAGGCTACTTTTAGCAATGCCATCCTGTCTGGCTTTTTAGAATCTTATTTGTTCTTGTATAAACATATTTTAATCAGGTTTTAATGATCATTTATGCACATTATTCTTGTTTATTCTTGGCCTGTGGTGCTCAAGACATTTTGTTGTATAATCTATGTTATTAATAATATTTGCTGGTTATAGTCAGTTTAAATTCTTTTCTGATGTCCTTCTTCCTCTCTTTTTCTCAAAACAGGCCTATGTTGAGCAAATGACCTAATCACTTGCTTAACTTTAAGGATTTGTTTGCATCACAGAGTTTATGACACAGAAATAATTAAAGCTTGGATTTTCAAAGGTGTGTAAGGCTATGGGTGTCTTTAGACAGACACATAGGTGCTCACCCATGGACCTGCTCAGGGGGTACACGGCCACATCTGCTCAATTGCAGCCCCACCTGGGTCCATTTTGAACAGACCTGTGGCCCACTGTCTACCCACACAGTGCCCCTTCTTCCACACCACAGAGCAGTGGGCAGATCAGTCACTGCTCTAGGCTGCCACCTGTAGCTCTATGGTGTTGCCCGGGACAACCACTAGCCGGGAGTGGAGCTGCAGAAACAATGGGTGAGAAAAAATGATTCGATTTCACAATGAGAAAAGTAAAGATCAGAGGTCTGCACAAGTTCTGTTTAACATATTAATTGTTGTATTGGAAAGGGGAAAAAAACAGTGAGGTGATCAAAACTGCAGATGATCCAAAGTTATTCAAGATAGCAAACCCAGGTTTTTAGGTTTCAAGACAAATTCCCAAGTCTGGGATTTAAAAATGGGTAACCAAACTTAGTACATGTTCCCTGATGGACTTGCTCCTCACTCTTGACTAGGCAGCCCCAACCTATGTAGCTACTGGTTGTCTCTACCTATAGAAGGCTACCAGTACAGGTAACAAAAAGCAACAGAGCAGTTCTGGTGTGATAGGGAGACCTCCCTCTGCCCACCTGCTACAAATCTTTAATCTCTTCCCTCACCTGTCCTGCTCTGTGTGACCAACTTACTTCGACATTGCATCATACATTTCAGCTCTGGTTTCTGATTCAGCTCACTGGACTATGTGCTTGTTTCATTCTCTTGAACTAGTTGTTGTCTCTGGCCTGTCTGCCTCCATTCAGGTTAGCTCTTAACAGCACTGCAGCACCCTCAAGCCGCACTGCACTGAAAACCACCTCATTCTTTGTACTGTGAACACTTCGTGGCAAGGAAAAAACAGGTGCAATGTGGGAGAGACATGATGAATGGATCAGTGAAGCTGGCAGAGAGGGATAAGGGGTGTAGTGAACCAGGGTGCAGTGAACCAGGAAGCCAAAGGGAAGGTATTACTAGCAGATACAAGCAGGAGAAAAACAAAGGAGAGGCAAAGAGAATAGTGACTTGAGAGTGAAAAAAAGGGATCTGAAAAGGAGACAAGTGGAGAAACAAAAGAGAGAAAGTCAAGCAGAGCAGGGAAACAGAGTGGCGGCAGAGAGACATACACAGAGGTGGGAGCAGGGTGGGCCTTACCAATGGACTCCCACAGTCCCCACTCTTTCCAGGGCCCACACAGTGGCCCCTGTTTTTCCCAGGGCAGGAAGTGGGGGGCACCCACTCCCTCCCAGTGAGCTTCCATACATGATCAATTTTAGAGCCTCGCAGAGTGTCCTTAATTTCCAGGGACTCTGCATTTTATCTTTGCCTTGGGCCGTACACATTCTAAGGCTGCCCCTGGGCGGAAGAAGCAGCCAAATGAGAAACAGAAGAGAAAAAATAGTTCTCTTGTTTGTATGTTGTTCGCTTTGTATAGTGAGGTAAATCTACTGTTTTCAGCAGAGTTAACAATGGAGTGATGCAGGTGGGAGTCATTTTTACTTTGAAGATTGCAACTCATATGCAGTTCCATTTGAAACCTTCACCAAATGAAATTAGAGTAGTGCTTCTTTCAGCTTTGCTAGATGTAGTTTTCTTGAAATTATTCCACAGATCATTTTAAGTAATAAAGATGAGACAGTGTGGTATAGTGGATAAGGTGCTCACTTGATCCTGGGATGCCACGGTTTGAATCCTGCCCTATCTGTGAACTTACTGGGTGGCTTTAGCAAGTCACAACATCTCGGCATCTGTAAAATGGGAATGTGTGTGTTCCTCTCACCCTTGTCCATCTTAGATTGTAAACCCACCAGGCAGGGAGCTGCCTCCAAAATCTGTGACTGTAAAGTGCTGCTGTGTATGCCTAGTTGAGCTATATAAATTATTATGGAATAGAATTAATTTATTAATTATTATTATTATTATTATTATTATTATTATTATTATTGTGCTATAGAAATTATTAGTAGTAGTAGAATTTTGTGTTGGGGTTGTGTTCAGGGAGGTTAAGGGGGGGATGGTGCCAGCCCCTGGTGGCAGCAGTGGAGGGTGCAGGGGGGTGGGGGGGTGTAACATTTAATAATTTTGATATGGCTCTATTATAATTGTTATTTTTGTGATATTTTGTATTATGATTATATTATTGTATATTATTGGGTTGTGGACGATGGCTCCTCCCCTCCTGGTGAGAGCAGGAGGATTTGGGGGGGTGATGGAATTGATGGGCTCCTTCCCTGGTGGCAGCAGGGAGGGAGCATATGGATGGGTTATCATGGATGTGGATAGGGTAGTTTCTTTTTGGTTATGTTGTATTGGGTTGTGTTGGGGAGGGGGAGGTTTGGGTAAGGGGGGAGACTATATTATATGTTTTGATATGTTAGGTTTTGTGATAGGAAATGTTTGTTATTGAAATATTTTGTAATTGATATTATTGGCCAGTACCTGGTATTGAATTTGTAATTGTTGCTTTGTTTGTTCCTCCTTTTCTGTAAGCCGCCTCGAGTCGCCATAGGCGAGAGAATGCGGGGTACAAATAAAAGGTTGATTGATTGATTGATTGATTGATTGAGAATGACTAATTCTACTAATTATAATTACTACTGTGCTTCTGGCCGATGCATGAAAATGGTGACATTCACCTGCTGCATTGTTAGAAATGAGTTTATCAGAAAAAGTGTTTATCAGGCACAAATGAAGAGCTCCCTCAAAATGCTTTGCATGTGATTGAATGAATAATTTTGCTAAAATTCATATACTGGAGACATACTTTTTATAAACAAGCTTACAGGGTCTACAAAACAGCCTCCAGTATTCAGACTAAGAAATGTGAGTCTAATGCTAGTAAGAAAAGGGATATGGAAGTGGCTGATAAGGGCATGGATCAAGCTCCTGATAGGAGTAATATTTCTGATATGTTCCTGCCTTCCTGGTATCCGACTCACTGAAAGGACTATTAATTAGGGGTGTGCACCAGAAATGCATGTTGTTTTTCATTTTCATTTTTGTTTTTCGTTATTAAAAATGGTCATTTTCATTATCATTCATAATAAAATTTCATTATTCATTATTAGTGTCATATCGGTATCAATTTTGAGTGATAACGAAGATTTTGTTTTCAGTATCATTACCATTGTGGGCTGCCACCAGTGGCAGAAGTGCCAGCAGACACCTGTCCCAGACTTCTCAGAAGTTGAACTCCTTCCCTTTCTCATTATAATGCAGTAGTAATAAGTGCACAATGACAATATGAAAAATTACTAATATGTATGTCTAACCTAAACCTTTTTAGGGAAGGTTATTGAGCGGGCAGTGGCGCTCCAGCTCCAGGTTCATCTGGATAACATCGGGCTCCTTGACCCTTTTCAATCTGGGTTCCGCCCCGGCTATGGCACCGAGACGACGTTAGTGGCCTTGGTAGATGACCTCCGCCGGGAGATGGACGCAGGATGTTCGACATTTCTCATCCTGCTAGATCTCTCGGCCGCTTTTGACACCGTGGACCATGGGCTGCTGTTGAGACGGCTGCGTGACCTGGGGGGTCTGGGCGGGACTGTTCTTGAATGGTTCCGCTCATTCCTCTCGGGGAGAAGCCAACGGGTGGTGCTGGGGGAGGAAACATCGTGCCCCCGCGCTTTACCGTGTGGCGTTCCGCAGGGATCGATCTTGTCTCCGTTGTTGTTTAATATCTATATGCAGCCCTTGGGGGAGGTCGTGAGAGGGTTCGGGGTGCGTTGTCACCAGTATGCAGATGATACTCAGCTGTACCTCTCCTTTTCTACTGACCCAGACCCTGCTATCTCGTTGCTATCCCAATGTTTGGAGGCCGTGGCGGATTGGATGCGGCTGAGCAGACTGAAGCTCAACCCAGATAAGACGGAGGTGATGGTGGTGGGAAGGGCGAAGGGGGTGGTGGCCCCCCTGGTTGGGGGGGTTTGCCCTCCTGTAGCTCAGCAGGTTCGGAGTCTGGGGGTCATATTGGACGCAGACCTGCGTCTGGAGTGGCAGGGGGAGGCAGTCGCTAAGGCTGCCTTCCGCCAGCTTTATCTTGTACGTAGGCTGCATCCGTATGTCTCTGGCCCGGACCTGGCCTCCCTCATCCATGCCTTAGTCACCTCGAGGCTTGACTACTGCAACGCGCTCTACGTGGGGCTTCCCTTGTTCTTGGCTCGGAGGCTGCAGCTGGTGCAGAATGCGGCGGCTCGTCTTCTGACGGGGACGGGTCGCCAGGAGCACATTACACCGGTGCTCCGAGCTCTGCACTGGCTGCCGATAGTGTGCCGGGCCAAGTTCAAGGTCCTAGTGATGATCTATAAAGCCCTATACGGTCTTGGCCCCTCATACCTTAGGGACCGCCTCGCCCTTCGCGCCCCAGAGCGGCTCCTGCGGTCTGCCGGGGGTGCCCTCCTGGAGGTCCCCCGTGTAAAACGGGGGGCCACGATGGAGAGAGCATTCTCGGTGGTGGGACCGCGGCTGTGGAACTCCCTTCCGGAGGAAGCTTGCCTGGCCCCAAGCCTTTTAACATTTCGGCGGAACTGTAAGACCTGGCTGTTTTAGTCCCTCACCCATTCATTTATTTATTTTACATGTCTAGCCCTGTTTTATATTCTATATTTAATATTTGATTGTTTTTAAAAATGAATTTTAATGTATTTGATTGTTTTTATTGTTGGAAGCCGCCCCGAGCTGCGTTGCAGGAGGGGCGGGGTACAAATCTGGAAAATAAAATAAATAAAAATAAATAAACCTACACCTAATAACCTATGCTATATGCAATATATTCCTATCAAAGTATCTATATTAATAAACTTCTGTCTTCCATGTGTTCTATCTAAGTATCTTTACCTACCCTATTCCTATCCTATAATGCTAATATATATAATAAAAAGCCTAGTGTCCATCCATCCATCCATCCATCCATAATATGGACATGGGGAGATAGACAGGGGAAGGGGAAAGGGGAAAAAAACCCACTATAGGGTATATCTATTTAATCTCTGTCTATATTATTTATATCTGTAATCTATATCTATCTAATCTATATACCTAAACCTATATCTCTCTATATATATGTACGGAGGGAGACAGACAAGGGAAGGGAAAAGATAAAATAAAGAGTATAAGGAAAGGTAAGGTATAACACTGAGGGCTGGAGAAGATTTTAGTGCAAGCACCAGAGTTCTGTGAATGCAGTCTGACATAGCAAGAGCTAACACAGAACAAGAATCAAACAGTCTGGCCCTGTTTGATTCATTCCTGAATGAAGGAATGATCCACAGCTGTGCACAATGTGCTAAGTAACAACATACCAAGTGGAAGTGCACCATTAAAATTTTGTGTATGGCAGAACCTAGAAAACAATAACCTAACCAGGTGTTTGCTTAAAATATTGAAATTCCAAAACACAAATCTTGGAGATCCCAGGCAGGGACCGACTGCTTCAGGGGACTGAGTGGCAATTGCTACTACCTCTATTCCAGTTTCTTTTTGCTGACTTCACTTCCTGAGTCAGCAGATAGAGACAAGAACCACACACAGGAGCCTAGAAAGGCAGCATTGGAATCCCAGCCAAGTAAAGATCAGGGTCAGTCACTACTGTATGTAAGTCTTCTCAGTCCTTCCCAATGGCCCTTCCTTTAGCTTGGGAACAATTTCAACTTGGCTTATGGGTCTTAGGCCGCTTTTAGATGAGACAAATAATGTGCATGATTGGTGAAAAATGCATGTGTTTTAATGCTCGTTTAAACACCAAAACCATTTTAAATGAGCATTTGCCATGATTGTGTAAAAGCCCAAACCATTTTGAATGTGGTTTTGTCTGATTCCAAACCGGTTTTGAGCTCCTTTGATGATCGGGGGATGCCAAAACTGGTTTTAAAAAATATGCATTATTTAAATGCGCATTTACAAAACCACATTAAAAGTGTCTCGTTTAAAAGCGCCCTTAAAGAGAGCGCATGCACAACTTTCCTAGCGTCTCAAGGTATATGATTGCAGAATCAGTAGCCGGAGAGGAGGTAAGTGAATGGATCTTCAACAGGAAGTAGGGTAGGCTGTGCTGCAGTGTTTGAAAAGGTGGGAAGGTAGCAAATAACAATATGTAAAGGGCCAGTCATGGCTGGATTAGAGGACTTGGGGCACTTTGATAAACCATTTTAAGAGGACTCCAGGCCACCACCAGGGCCAGTACGGGCCAGTGTCAGGACTCTACAGTCAAAAGGGGCCATGCAGGGAGCTCAATCCTGGTCCAACTCCCCTAAGACACTGGACCTGTGGTTCCTGTCCCCCCTCACTTTCAATAAATCACCAATCCCTGAATCCCCCTGCCAGAGGTGTGAGTGAGTGAGTGAGTGAGAGAGAGAGCTGTGTGCATGTGTGAGAAAGCCTGTATGTGCATATGTGTGAAAATGTATGACACTTTTGTTCTTGTAAACAAACCCCAGACTGCCAATTGTTAAAGAATTCAGGCTCTGCAGGGTGGGACTATGGGGGACCCATTTTCACCCTGGGTTCCATAAATTCTAAGGCCAGCAAATTAGGCCCCAGTACACCTCAGCATCCTGGGCCTTTTTGAATAAGTTTTCACCATATTGGGAATCGGGATTGATTTCTTGACTATTTCCCGATACCCATCGATTTCTCAGTTTTCACAATACCGAGAAACACCATCCCAATTTTCCAACTTTCTGATTACCGTTCATCATGTAACATGTACCATCCATTTACCACTTACTGCATTGCTGAGGGAACCATTTTACTTCTGGGTTTGTTATTATTGCATTTATGAGCCAGTCACTGTGTGAACAGCCTACCCCTTAACTTTCTCCCCAGCGCCCCTTAGCCGTCACCCCAGTGCCACCAATCAGATTTGCTGTTCTTTGTTGTTCCCTTTCCTTTGACCAATCTGCAACTGTATAGCAGATTCCTGTACAAATCTGCAATCCAGTTTCAGATTCCAATCCAATTTTAATTTATATCCCGCACTCTCTTATCAACAGATAACTCGAGGTGGCTTACAATAAGCAAAATAATACAATAATACATAATACAATAGTACATGATCATAAATTCAATAACAATCCCCAATTCACAGCTTCCAACCCTAACCCTTACATAATAAGCCCTCCATCCATTTAGCAGTCTCCCAACACCTACACACAGGTAGTGTTAGCCATCCTGCCAAATATCTTCCACCTCCACCCTGATGCCACCAGGGAGAAGCCCTCCTCTGTTCCACCCCCTTGCTCTCACCAAGGGGGAGAGTTTCTTGCCGGGAAATAAATATATACCCCTATTCCTCCGTCCAAACACTTATCACACCCGCTCCATCCAGTGGCCCCCACCGTCTGATCCAGCCGGAGTGCACATCCAAAGGACATCCCCCCTGGATGCGCCCCCCCCCCAGCATGAGCCCCCGGCATGGCCACCAACACAACTACCAGCAGCCCCACTCTTTAGGGGGTGGTCTCAAAGCCGACCTCCTCACACCCAACATAATCTCTAAAGGAGGGAGCATACTATAATCAACCCCCAAGTCCATATTCGGGTATTGGTCCTAGCCCAGCATACCATAAGAGCCACAATCACTTGCTCTAACAGTTCTAACCCCTACTCGAGCTTCTTGCATCACACCTGCCTCCGATCACCCCTGTTCGAGCGGAGCCGAGATCATCTATTGTTCCTGCTGCCTCTCCCACTGGCGCCAAAAGAGATCCCACCAGTTCTCCAAACTTCACTGCTGCTCCCATTCTCCAACCAAACTGGGGCCAATCTTCTCACTGATCCTGCTGTCCCATCCTACTCCAGCGACCATCCATTTTGTTATTTGTAGGGCAGAGGGGTCTCCGTGCACCACGGTCCAGCAAACGGCCCCAGCCAATGGCTGACACCCTTTGGGTGTTGCCCAAGGCTGGTGCCCAAAGGGCCCCACCCTCGCTGATATTACCTGGGGAGAGGGAGGAGAGAACAGAGGGACAGGCAGCTTCACCATTCACAGCACCCCCCACCCCCCGTCTCCACAGCAGTGGAGATTGGTGAAAGCAAAGGGAACAACCTAGAACAACAATTCTGAGGTTAAGTTTAACCAGTGGGAGGTTAAGGGGTGGGTTATCTGCACGGTGATTGGCTCAGAAATGCACAACCAACAAACCCAGAAGTAAAATGGTACCCTCAGCAATGCAGTAAGAGGTTAATAAAGGTACGTGGTATGCAGTAAAGAGTATGCAGAAAATCAGTAAATAGGATCCTGGTAAGCAAATTATTGGTTTATAACCAAAATCTCAATCGAGACATTGTGGAGTAATGATCCAACCAAGATGGTATTGAGAACTGGAATTTTGATGAGATTTCCTCTCTGGATGAAATGTTGTTTCAGTCCTAATCTACAAGCATAAGACACAAGACGGCATCTTGCTAGTAGGAAGAGGTACCATGAAATGCAACTCTTTATTCTGATTGTTCCATCTCTGGATTTTGCTTGAAACCAATGAACTGCACCATCACAACTGCATGAAAGAAGCTTAATGTCTTCAATAATTTCTAGAAGCCATAAAACACTGTGATGGATTGGGAGACTGAGAACTGGATCTTGGAATGGATCAAGGACTTGCTACTGGTAAAGGTGTAATAATAATAATCAAAGACATGTTTGCCTTCTGTATGCTTTACTCTTCAGCCTACTGAAACATTTTGACCTTGATTGATCTTTCCTCACTATCAGAAAATGTGTTGTAGTTTGATCATGAATTTTTTAATGTAAGTTGTCAAGCGGCACTAAAGTAATTTATTAATTTGCATAATGTTTTTACTGCACTGGTGAAGGAAGATGACTTAGGGATGCGCAGTTTAATACATAAACACACCCACCAGTTTGACACCAAATATATGAATATATAAAATATCAAGAGAGCAGTTGGCCCTTTTGTGTTTGTCAACCTATTTCTTTTTATGGATGTTAATTCCTTTTTTCTGCTTTTGACAGTACAATGCAATAAAATTCCAAAAAGGACAGACAAATTGATCAGAATAAGTTATAAAGCTAACTGCCTTTAAAAATCTGCCATAAATCTATAAGTATGTTCATTTAAAAAGTACTGGCATTTGGAAAAATACAACCCATCTCACAGCCTTATGAACCAGACAAAAATACATAGTGGGTCCAATGGGATCCACTACAGAACAGATTCTTAGCTTGTTTACCTTGTACTAACAAAGGTCACTTACACACCTTACGGTCCACGCATGTTTTGGCTCCATAAAAGAATCTGTAAGCCAAAACATGCACATGTTTTGTCAGGTGCAAACATCCCCCCCACCCGGTTTTGCTCGTGATCATCTGGGAGATTGCAAACTAGATTTCCCCTACTCTGCAAAATCTCGTGGATAATTGCCAGCAAAGCTATGCAGGGGGGCATTCACAACCAATGAACCCTGCGCATGTTTTGGCTTCTGGATTCTTTCATGTATGGACCATAAGGTGTGTAAGTGGCCTAAGAGGCAGTGTGCTCTTCACAGAACCATGAGGCCCTGAGTTCGACAAAGATTCTGCTACTAGTCCTATGTGTGACCCTGAGCAATTCTGTTCAATTTAATGCTTCAGTTTCTCCCACTTGTGTAATGGGGATCACAACATTCCCCACCTACCTACCTGACTGGAATATTATGAGGATTCATTAATTAACTCTAAGGCAGAGCTGAACCAAATAGCCAAAGCAAATATAATCCAATGAACATAGCCACTTTGAATAATTTCTAACAAAGCGGATTCAAAGAACTGTTTGTTTGTGCTTCATTTATTCATTTCAGATATTCACTTTGGTTATTTCTGTTTGGGTTGCTTGGTTATTTTGGATATTTCAGGTTGGTTATTTTGCAAAACTGAAATTACCAAAATAACCCCCAAAATCCAAGTATCCAAAATAAATTATCCAAGGAAACAAATAATCAAATTTTACTTTGGATGATAGGGATGGGCGAACAGAACGCCGTTCGGATGTTTGGTCGCTCGATCGTTCGGTTCGAAACTCAAATTCGGGTTCTGCTGTTCAGTTCGGCGGAGTTCGGTTCAGCCACAGTCAGCCGAACATTCAAAAAGTGCTATCGGTACCAAAACTGAAACAAAATTTTTTTCAATATCAGTATTTTGGGCCCTGAAACCACCCTTGGTGTCCACCCCTGGTGCCAGGAAGTCTGCTCCTCAGCTGTCTCCCCCTTCGTGTCATGTTTTTCCCACCCAAAGTCACATTTTTCCCGCCCCCGAACTCATCCGAACTTTTCCAAACTGTTCGGAAGTTCGAGCATTCGGTGTGGAAGTTTGGTTCAGTCATCCAAACAGGCCGAGTTCGGGCCAACTCCGAACTTCAGAACCGCGTTCGCACATCCCTGTTGGATGAGGCTATTTGTTTTGGAATTTGTGTGTCTATCCAAAATTACAAATAATAATTGTGAATACAGAGTAGCTATATGTTTGAACTCTACTGTAATGTCCTCTCAGTGAACAAAGTGCAACTGTCAGGTGTGCTCCCCTCTTTGCATGTAGACATCTCTGCTATTTCTAGATGGTATGTGTGCCTGTAGGCTATTGCAATCCAAATTTATTGCCAACAGCACAAAGGGAATATTTTGAAAGCCAGGGATTTGGGGGTCAGAAGAGAGTCCTTCTCATGGCCATGACTGCTGTGGTTTTGTGTCAATGGCTAGCATTAGAGGTGTGCACCAGGGGCCCATGTCATTTTTTAGTTTCATTTTTCATTTCCTTAATTTAAATCTGTCGTTTTTGTTTTTGATTACATTATCATTTTCCATTGGTTTCAATGGAAAATGCATTTTTGGCTGAAGCTTTTTTATTTTTCATTATATTTGACTGAAGCTTGGAGGGATGTACATCCAATGGAAGGCATTATGTGTACCAAATTCCCAAAAGATTGGATAACGAAATCCAATTGTATAAGCAGTTGAATTATATTATTTTGCAAAAATCTTCATATACTCTTACGCGTCACTGTGGTATAAGATCGGTTTGTGATGCCAATTGGCCAGCAGTAATGTCAACCAAATATCCTCATTCTGTGCTTTGACCATCCCAACATCTCTCCCCCACTTATTACTAGGAAGTTGGAAGCCTCTGTTTAGGAAAGAACCAATAGAGATTCTCTTATGTTCTCTGTCACTTTGGGTATTTTCAGATGTTACGAGATCACACTCAACCACAGTGAACCACGATCAATCCCATGGCAGGGCCAAAGCACCCTGAACGTCTGTTCAGCAGCCACCAGATGTTCACCACAGTCAATAGCCACATGGGGTTAAAATCAACCACGCTTCTGGAGCTCCCCGCCGGACCATCTCTGAAAGCGTGGTCAAAGAGATTCCCGATGGGAACCAACAAAAAGTAACGTCTGGCCGACAACCTCTGGCCGGAATCAAAGGAAATGATTCCCAGCCAGGGACAAAGCATGCAGTGTCGCTGCCAGGCAACGAACAACAACACAGGCAGCAGAGGGAGATTTAAAGGGCACACAGAAGCAGGGGGACGGAGCGGGATGGAGTGAGGTGGAATGGAGAGGCGAGCGGAGGGCGAGAGAGCAGGGGCGAACGAGGAGGTGGAGGAGGTGGCGGTAGAGGCACAGGCGGGGGAGGAGGCGGTTGTGCTGCACCTGGAGGCGGTGGAGGGACAACCAGAAGCAGAAGCAGCTGGTATGGGCTGACCCAGCGCCTTCTGGGTGTTTTGACCACAGCCGGGAATTGGCGTCATGTCTGTTGCGCTGCCCCAGCCTGTGATTTGGTGGCCCGATTCCCTGCGTGATCCCGGTCCCGTCACGTCTGTGGTGAATTGGGACCGCGTAACATCTGAAATCACCCAGTGCTGCAGGATGTGATTGTGATGATAATTGGCCAGCCTGGATGTGTAAACTATGTCTCCTGATTGCTGGGATGCTATCCCCAAAGTCCCAGTTATGTCCCTTCTATGCCAGCCTGAGGGCCGCCCCCTATGCCCGCCTCAAAGCCACTACTGATTGGTCCTGTAAAGCTGGAAGCATGCAGTAATTGGCCAGTGAATGTGTCTGTCAGTCTTATGGGTTGCTCCACATTCTCTCTCCTACAGCTCCCTCCCCCTTCCATGCCAGGTGCCTGCCTCTGACTGGCACTGCTTGTGCTGCTACTTATCTGAATAATGGTCTTCAAGGGGACAACATCAATTGCTTATAAAATTGGTTCCCTTTATCAAATTGTCCTGTAGTTTGGCAGAGATGACAGAGAAGGTATGTGATACATTTCTGCCAAATATCTTGTAAACAGGATGAAATATATAAATGTTACAGCTGGAAATGTATTTTCAAGTTAATGTCTTATACCATCAAGACCCTTTATCCAATCTTTTGGATTTGGCCACCGTCATCCATGTCTTCATAATCTTCAGGCTAGACTACAGCAATGTGCTCTATGTGAGGCTGCCTTTGAGTATTGGTCGGAAGTTGCAGTTGGTTTCAATGGCCCATCTTCTTTTGGTGCTGGGTCGCTGGGAGCACATTACACCGGTGCTCCAGAGTCTGCACTGGCTGCCGATAGCTTTCCAGACACAATTCAAGGTTCTGGTTCTAACCTATAAAGCCCTTAAACAACTTGGACTCCAGGTATCTGAAAGACATGGCCCTTCATGGCCCGTGAGGCAGCTGCACCCTCTTGCAGGTGCCATCTGCCCATGATGTTTTTAAGACTAGGGTGCACAGGGAGGTGTTCTCGTTAACAGCCACACAGTTATGAATCTCCCTCCCCTTGGAGGTCCACCTAAGCCCAAGCCTGTTCATCTTCAAGAAAAAAATGAAAGACCTTTATATGTCTGGATGTGTAAACTATGTCTCCTGATTGCTGGGATGCTATCCCCAAAGTCCCAGTTATATTCCTTCTATGCCAGCCTGATTTAAATACTAAACAGAATTTTAGTATCTGCTGCTCGCTTTAGTATTATTAGTATTAATACTAAAGTGCCTACTTTGGTGCTCTTTAGTATTAATGCTAAATTAGTATTCCCACCGCCAGTATAAACTGTGATGAGATTATGGCTGGTTTTTTAATGAGATTATGGCTTGCTTCTGGTACCACTGCCACTGAGTATAAAATTTTCTTTACTCATTTCTCTCTCCTTTCTCCTCCTTCCCCTCTTACTTTATTCTTCTATTCATCTCTCTGCTAGTCCCTCTTCATCTAGGTGCCTGATCCTAGTCCCAATGAAATCAGTGAGGCAAGCTACCTATTTCAGAGGTGAAGTTTTAATAATTTCACCAGAAATCCAGAAGGGAGTTAAAGTGGAGCTCCTATTGTCCATCTCTTTTGCTCAATGAAATGTTAGCATGCCTACAGCTTTATTAAGCGAGGTGGAAGTTTTAAATGTCAAGCAGGCTACAGAAAAGTGCCTCTGGAGGAAAAAGAAGATGAATGATGCTTCCCTGTCTAGATGTCTTTGCTTCACAGTAACTATCAGAGTAAGCATTAGTTTTCTTTAGGGGCATTGCTCCAAATCTCACTTCAATATTGTGCTTAAGTGCTGCAGTAAAATCCTTGGTCTTGTAGTAATTCTTTCTCATGATACCATATTACAGATGAGTCTTTGGCAGTGACAAATGACAGGCTGGGTCTGTCTTGGTGGCAGTTCTCATTTGCATTCTCTCGACTACATTATCTATCTTTTTTGAATAAAAAATAAAATTAAAAAGACAGCAGTTCTGAGAATGACATTAAAGTGCTGAAAATTATGGTAGGTCAGCAAGTCTGCCAGGCATTACAGCATGGTACAAAAGAGCTGCTGATGGATGCTGATATGTAGGAATTTCAGTTGAGAGAGAGTTGGAAAATGACAAACTTTTTTTCTTAAAACATTTCTCCATTTTTTTAATTTATTTTTTTTAGTTTAAAACCTTTTCAGTGACAGTTTTGTTGCACAGAAAACACAAGCATCATTTAGTATTAAGAACCCTTGTTTGAGGCCAATTGTAGGAGTTTAAAATTGATACTCAAGGCAAGGCAAAGTCAATGAAGTGATACAGACATGCTTAGAGCTGTCAAGATTGATAGTATTCTGGACAGACTGCATGGGGATGAGATGGTAGTCCAGGAGCTTAAATAAAGGGAAGACTGCAGTAAAGTCTGGGATGTGAAATAATTTAGGACATGGACGAGATTTTCAGAGTGGGGTAAAAAGAGGAAGAAGAACATAGCAAGTGTGTCAATAAGTGTGAGCGAGCATGCGAAGTATCAAAATGCACAGGGAGGTTGTGCACCCAAGGAGAAGGGAGGACAAGAAAGAAGGAAGAATGGAATACAATAATTGGAAGGCTGAGAAGCTTTTTAAAACAGGCTAAATCTGACCTGCCAGCAAGACTTGCATGAAGAGATGTGAGAGACTCAGAAAATCTTACAAGACTAAATAAAAAACATAACTTTGGAAGTATTTTGCCTCCACCGAAATACAAAGGAACAGATAACGGGTGATAGGCCTAGAAATTGCTGTGGTACAGGTGGCGGGTCAATCTCTGTGACTAGATGAGATATTTGATTACAGTGAAGAGGAAGAAGGAGAGAACCAAGGTTAAAATACAGAAGCGCAAAATAGAAAGTGTATTGGGGAGGAATGTAAATCCCAGGAGACATTAGACAGTGGTTCCTAAACTCTTTTTCCTGTGTTACTTCATCCTAGGACCCCAGAGAGCAACAACGGTGTGAAGATACATCATTAGGGATGTACATCAATTCATTTTGGTTTTATCAGTTATTAAAATGAATGGTGCCCCATTCATTTTAGTAACTAATGTTCTGAAAATGAATGAATAAGCAAATGACGTGTTTACTTTAATTAGCTTTTGTTTTAAAATTAAAAATAAAAATAAAAACAAAAACAAAACCGTGCGCATGAGCAAAATGGCCAACAGGGGGATTCTGCACGTGTGGCCCTTTTCTAAAATCAGCAGCCCTTTTCAAATGGATGCCCCACCCCACCCCAGCCCACATGTGTGGGGGGGGGGCATCCAATTGAATGCCGCAGCGGGTGTGGGGGTCTTTCATGGAAACGCCATGGCTGGTAGGTTGGGGTCCGTGCAAGCTTCTGCACCCCATCAATCTCTGCTCACCTGCACCCATCAACCATGAATGGAGCAACGGGCGCCAATGCCGTATGCTCCGTGTATGGAGATGGGTGAGGGTCCATGGGAAGGCACGCCTATGCACCACCCACCCATCGCACAGCCCACCCATCCCCCCATGCATGCGCCCATTTGAAAAGGGCCAGCATCACCACCATTTGGGAAAGGGTGGTGCATGCACAGAACAGCCCAGGTTTCCATTTGACATGCACAGTGATTTTTTTCTTCATTTTTTTATCTTTTATTATTTTAAAAACAAAAAAACCAAACAAAAATAAATGGTTTTTTTTAGAAAAAAACCCGCAAATTGATGGGTTTTTAACCCATAAACAAAAACTAAAACCAAGGTGAAAGAGGTAAGTGCTGCACATCCGTATACATTAAATATAAATCAGGACTGTTTGATGGTATTCTGCAGATGGTGTAACCCAATTTGTTGTCATGACTCACAGTTTGGGAAATTATCCTTAAGGCCCTTTTACAAGGGCAACCCCCCTCCGCACACCTGTGTGGGTGCCTGTGCGAACACCCCAGTGGATGCAGGGTGGGTGGGGGTGCCCATGGGAATGTAGCGGGCAGTGGGAGGGGGTGTATGCACACTCCCATACTCCACCCACCTCCACCCATCACCCATGCACAGAGCAATGGGCACTAATGCCAGATGCTCCATGCATGGATATGGATGGAGGTGGGTAGAGGTCCATGGGGATGCACCCCCCCACACTTCTCGCTCGCCCACCGCATCACCCACCCATCTCTCCACCCACTGCTGCCCATGTGAAAAGGGCCTAAGTTAGAGAGACAGGGATGAAAACCAACAAAAAGTGGAGCCTCCAAAGTTTGAGAGAGAGATTTTCCAGGAGAGGGACTGACTCACCAACTTCAAGCAGGTAGTTGATTGAGACGTACCAGATTGGAAAATACGACCTGTAGATTAGCCAGGAAGACCTAAGTAGTGATTTTGGCAAGAACAGCTTGGGGAAATGTTGGACTGGAGCTACATTGCAAAGATTAAATAGAAAGGAAGCCGTGAGATAAACCAGACTGTAAATTCAAGCCTGTTTTCCTCCCTGTGTTTATAATAATTTTTAATTGTGTAAGTTCTGCCTTTTCTGCTGAATGCTGATTAGTTTCAAGGACCCGTGCACATTTCCTAAGAAATTCTTAAATGGGAAATTTCTCCAAAAAGCATCCTGCTGGACCTCAGAGAGGTATATGAACTATAAAGCCAGATATTTGTGTACATTTCAGAGTAGAATTATCAAAGCCCCTTTTCAAAAGGACACACACACCCCTCACCCACATGTGCAGGTGTGGGGGGGCATTCGTTTGAACACTGCTGGCAGGTGCGGGGGGATGGGTGGGTGTCCATGTGAACGCCGTGGCCAAGTGGGTGGAGGTGCGTGCACATTCATGCTCCACCCACCTCCACCTATCACCCACGCACTGAGCAACGGGCACCAATACGTATGCACTGCCCACTCACTGCACCACCCACCCATCCCCCCATGCAGACACACCTGTTAGAAAAGTGCAATAAGCTGAACTTATTTCTGTTGTATATGAATATCAAATGTTTCAACTAGTGCTGAAACTAAGTCTTTGGAAAACTTTGGAATTTGCCAAATATTAAGGTATTCGGTTTGGCTGTGGCTGTGGGTTCAAGAACTTTGCAACAACTTTCCAAAGTTTTCCAATGTTCTGTGCTTTCATTTCCGAAGTCCAAAGCTTCGGCAAGAACACTGAATTGGCTCCGAGTACTCAGACTGACTATTCGGAATTTCAAAAATTGGTCCCAATACCCAGAAGTACTATTCAATTCAGCCCTAGTTTCAACTGATGGTTTCAAACAGCAAGGAGGAAGAAGGATGGATATCAAAGGAGTCAAGAGGAAACTGGACAAAATTAACTATCTAAGGAATATTTAGGCAAAATATCATGATCTGGAAGAGACTCCAAGTGTTATCTAGTCCAAACCACACCAGCAGAAGAACCTATAATAAAATCTGCCATATGCAGAGATAGGAGTGACCAGGGTAGATCAGTGCCAGAACTTATAATGATGGACGTTATCTGATCCATTCAGATGATTTAAACAAATGAGCTGTTCCCCATACTGCCTGGGAGTGTGAAAAACTCTGAGTCACCTGCCAATCTGACCTGCTGGAGAATTATGTCTCAATCCCAAATACCAACTAAGCTTCCTGATACTTAGCTGTATAAATGACAGAAGAGTTTTCCATCCAGGAAAAGCAATGAAAGCCACTTTACTGAGCACTTTTAAAACCAGACTGAATAAACCAGATTTTTTAAAAAAATAAATGTATATCTTGTGGGTCATAATCCACCTATGGTGGCACGTAGACTTGATAGCTTTATCAGCGCCCTCCATCTTTGATTTTCATCATTCAAAAATTGCCTTGGCCTTCTATCAGACCAGATTGAATGTGAGAGTGGTCAGCAGGAAAACAGAAGGGGGAAAAAAGAGTAGAGGAGTTAATGAAAGCAGAAAAAAAGAGCATCCCACTAGAGATGTATCTGGGAGTGCTAACAAATATCTCAGCAGCACTAATTTCCCATGGGGGCATCTCAGATAGCTAGGACTCAGCAGCCAAACCAAAATGGATGGCAATAATAATTAGATTCTGATGAGTGAAGGGCCCACAGGAGGCCCAACTTTTTTTGAGGAATAATGAAAAGCGGTAGGAGGAATGTATCCAAATTTTACAAAGGATAGAAAGTGGAATGATATAATCAAAGAGTCTTTTAAATGCTTGGATCCTTCCCACTCATCTAGCAGTAGAGAAAAAAATGTCTGGCACATCAAAAATTGATCACATCTGGGGAATGTTAATCTGTGTTCCCTTCCAGTCCAGCAAGATGCAGGGTGACCCACAGCTATTATTCAAAGCCAGTATCAGACCATTTAATTTTCTGCTTCAGTTCCTTTCCTGCTCCTGTCTCCCAGCCTTATGGCCATTCCCCATCTTTGCTTTTGCTGCTCTTCTACCTCCTTCACTATTGTTAGCACTTTAAATTATGAGAGGCTGAAGTCCCTGTGAACAGTATCCATTGTCTTCCATCAAGCCCCATTTGCAAACTGTGACTGGCTCGAAAAGTATTCTATACACATTGAATAGAATATATCTATTCGGCTTCTTGAATCCTTAGGAAGATGAAGACCAGTGTTTCTGGTACCACTTTGATCAATTTTGAGTGACATTCAGGTTGTTTGGCTTCTCATCTTTAATCCTTAAAAGGATATCAGAACTTATTTCAGTGCAAATTTTTAAAATTATATTGAACTGATGTGTGACTGGAAAAGTCATCTTTCATAAACTGCACTTGTGCCACAAAGACGTCCATCTAAACAACTTTTTCTTCATTTTAATTGTAAGAACATAAAAAGATTTGGTTAAGATAGCTTCCCTTGCTGTTTATTCTTAATACTCACCCTCTCCTCATCAGGAACATTGAAACAGCATTTTATTCACACCTCTTTTGCAAGATGCCAGAGCTCTGAATCTGAACATTTCTTCTGAAACAAAAAGTCTTTGACTTTAACTCAACAGGCACAAGTGTCATAATAATCGACAGCTGATCCAGCAACACCATCCAGCTGATCCTTCCATTATCCCAGTCTGGCTGCTTCATGTTCTATTCCTCCTGGAAGTAGACGGCATGCATGTTTACAGGCAAAAAGGGTTGGATACATTTGTTCAAGCTACTGTTGTGCTACAAGAGATTGTGTTGGTAGAGAGAAGAGTTCAAAATCATCAAAATATTTGCAGTATAGGCAGAGTACCCAAAACCTAAAACACCAAGGCCAGGATGCTCATAAATGCAGAGAATTACCACAATATGTGCAGCTTCAGTCATTTACTGGCTAATTTCTTTTCACTCTTTAAAACTGTGGCTTTTAGAATACAGTACAATTGAGTAACTTTCAGATAAACAGAAGTGCTATGCATTAATTAACATCAAGCTATATGACTCCAGGGGTGTGCTGGATTGTTTGTTTGTTTGTTTGAAATTCTTGATATCCCACCTCATCCTGTCATAAAATGTTGATAGCTAAGATTTTTGGATAAAGGGAAATTGGATAATTGGGAGTGTAATATATGGATCAATGCAGGGCTGGTCTTAAAATTTGCAGGGTCCAGGGCAAAGATAAAATGTGGGGCCTCTGGTGGCTTCACACCTTGCCAGTTTTCCTGCCCCCAATGAGGGAGAGGGACACTATATTAGTTAGTCAAGTTTTGGGCCCACTAGGAGGGGGAATGAGGAATCCATACCCTGCCCTGGTGAAAAGGGGAGCCACTGCAGGCCCCCTGGAAGTAGAGAAAATAGTGGAGCCCAGTGAGTTCACCTCAGATTGCCCTGTGGTAGGGCTGGGCCTGGATCAGTGGTTCCCATTCCCACCCAATGTGCCAGGGTTGAACAGCAGCTGAGAGCAAGTGGGGAGACTGAGGGAGTCATTCGCAGTTGGTAAAGCCAGAAAGAGCAGAAGGAAAGGTGGACTAAGTTAGCATGGCAGTGAACAAGTATGGTAGGGTGAGGTGAAGAGAGGACAGGACAGCAGCCGGATGACAAGCCATCCAGTCATACAGAAAAAAGCTCTGGGAGGAAACAGGAAGTTTATACAAGGATTGTAGGCCAAACAGTTTTGCTATCAGGCTGGCTACATGATAGCTAAGGAGCACATGTTGCCATTCCCCAGTTCTGCCAGACCAGCCTGGTGCAGTGAGGTTAGGCATGGGAATCTGACAGCCACGGGTTCTGGGACCAATGAGGGCACTGAGCCAATACTTGGCCAGTTTGTGAGTCTCCTGTAAAAAAGAATTCTTCTCGCCAAGAGTGTAATGACCCGTAATCCCTGCCATACTCTTCTTTAAGACCACAATAGGTCTCTTGCCCATACACATTTACAATGGGTGAAAACAAGTGAGACAGTACCCACATTAGCCTGTGTAACCTGGAAGTCATCTGTTTGTCAGTTAGGTCACCACCAGATGTTCACTCACTTCTACTTTGGGGCAGGCGGCTGGCTGCTACGGTATGTGTGGGTTAGCGGTGGTCGGTGATGCAGACCAGGCGAAGGCTCAGCCGCCTGGGCTAAACTGGGCTGTCATCCTCTTGTCTTCTAGGCCCCACCCAGCCCCACCATGAATCAAAGTCTAAGAATCGGGCCTGGAGAAGCGCACTCACTCCGACCACCAAACAGCTATTGGGAGCCAGAGGAGTGTCCCCAGTCCATTGTTTGGCACAGGTACCAAAGCTGGGTGAGGGGAGAGCCTCCACCACCACCACCCTTCAGCTGGTTGGCAGCAGCTCTTTCCAGGGGCCCAATCCTGCTAGGCACCAGGAATTCGTGCATCTTGTCCCATATGGATGGCTCCTCAGTCAAACTGTGACATGGAGAGCCCTGTGATGGCAATCCCCATGCCCAGATTACCGGGGTAGGGATGCTCACGTGAACTGCCCTCCCCGCCAACCCAAGGAGTGACAGCTGCAGTGGCCCTCACCAGGACAGCCCAGGGAGCCAGCTTGTTAGTTTTCATCCAAAGCTGAGAGCTCTCCTTACTCCCCCGCTGACCCATTGTGCACATGTAGTATTGAAACTGCTTTACAGGGGTGTGCATGACATTTTCGTTATTACAATAATGATAATGGAAATTGCCCTTTTTGTTATTGCAATAATGAAAACGAGAACTGAGAATAACAACAACGATAATGAAAATGACAATGTCGTTATCATTGTCATTATAATTAGTGCTGTGGCAGTTGGGTTTTGGAGGGAAAATGTAGAGAGGGAAGGAGGGAGCAGACATCTCAGAGCCCTAAACAGGGTTAACTCTTGAACTGTGCCTGTGTTGGGAGGGGCAAACAGCTCAGCAGTATCTGATGGATGTATCGCTGGCCAACAAGCAGCACAAGCAGGCCCCAGCAGTCTCATGGCACTTTGTGATTGCTCAATGCCTGCTGCCTCCCACAACCAATCAGGGGGGCTCTGGGGGAGGACACTGCAACCCTTTATAATGGAAGGCCCAGGATTTTTCTCTCCGTTCTGTGTGAGCTCTGCTTGTCAGGTTGTGTTTACAGAACTGTGGTGCTTGCACGAAAAAATCTTCCCTAGTCCTCATTGTATTACCAATACCTTTCCTTCCTCATACCGTACATTTTACCTTCTTCCTTTTCCTGCCCTTTCCCCCCCAGTACATTATATATAGATAAGTAGTACAGATTAGATATAGATATATATTATAGACATATAGATTAGATTAGAATAGCTATATAGATAATTGATTAGATAATAGAAAGTTTTCCTTTTCCCTTCCCCTGTCGCCCTTAGATTTAGATAGATATTAGTTGTGTGCATATATAGAGAGATTAGATATATAGGTATTTAAGCTAGTTTGTTTATATATATATAATGTTATCGGAATCGATACCGATACCAAAAATAAACTGATACCAATAACAACGATAATGAAAATGACATGGTCGTTAATAATGATAATGAAAATGACATTTTAATAACGAAAACGGTAACAAAAGACAAAAACAACATGGGGGCCTGGTGCACACCCCTAGTATAAATGCCTTTTGCTGTTATACTTCAGCAGCTGGGCACAGGAATCTTATTTTACACTACAGTTGTTTTATTTATACACACAGCAGATGTAACAAAATGTTAAGTATCATCCCTACCCTTAGGACAAAACATGGTTTACAACAGACTTCAAGTTTGCACTAAAAGAAATTGCATTTATGGCATGTTTGCCATACAGTAAAGGCAATATTTGTTCTTCATATGTCATCATTGTCATGTTTCCAGGTTTGTGGAAAGATTTAATGCATAGTTCAAGTGCAGTGTTAGTACAGTATGTGGTTACCTAAGTGGACTAGGTACACTGCATTACCTGTCCAGTAATGTGATGATTGGTGATATGTTGGTTCTACAGGGTCATCAACTCCTGATGTTCAAAATTCATGGTTTGGGGGAGTTTGACTCATGAGATTGTTTTTGAAAATAATAACCTTTGGGTTCCCTTTTAAACCTTTAGATGCACTTCAATCATATTTGCTAGTTTTTCCTCATAACCAAAGGCTAGGAAAGCAATTTAAAAGGGGGAGAGGGGGTAGTAGCATATAAGATGAAAGACCAGGGCTCAAAATCTTAGCTATGAACTCACTCACTGGCTGATCTTAGGCAGTCACTATCTCTCACTCCCTCCTCTATAAAATTAGAATAATAATGACATACCTCAGAGGGTTGTTGTGAGGGGGAACTAGATCAGAATTGGAAAGCACTCTGAATACTGGCAGCCCTTCAACAATACTGGTAAAAATAGAGTCAGTCTCACCTAACATAGCACACCTGAAACAAATCCTTGGGCATCTTTAGAGATAACTAAGATCGGGTGTCAAAACCCCTAAGCACGTATTTGGCCATTGTGTGTAAGCACCATAACAATCCCAACACCCATTTGGCCACCCGTTAAACACGCAATGTGAATGCCATTGCATTACAAGGATAATTTGCGTGTTCTGGCTGAACACGTGGCCAGCGTTGTGTCTAATGATATCATGTGGCGTGTCATCAGGTACAACATGGGGAACGAGGTGGCAGTGTTTGCGTGCTGAGATCAGGTGTTGAGCACCGATTTACCCCCAGATAGACTGTGTGTCTAAACAGCACCACATGGTGAACACAGTGCAAAAATCGGTGTTCATATCAAGGTCAAAACAAGCATTCAGACACCCGTTGACGTTATGTCTAAAGAGACACCATGTCAGCAGATTGAGAAGCACAACTCTGCTGGCAACTAGTAGCTCTGGGACAGCTGAATGTTTTTGAAAATGTAGCCATGAAACTCACAAATGCTCTCCCTCCCTTGTATGGATACAAAGTAAAGAATTACTCCCACCTCTAGCATGGAATGTCACACATGCGAAATTCTGGAGCTGGAATTCATCCATACTTAGGAATGGGTGACAGTACCCTCAACCTACCGACAGCAGCGCCTGCTCCAACCCCTGCCATGGAGGGTGCTGGGGTTGCTGTGAGCAGATTGGATCAGGAGGGTGCTGCTCTGACTCATGTAGATCAGCTGTGTGATAGTGACAGTGTTTTTCTGCTGCTGATCTGCAGGAACCACAGCAGTACACTCTGCATTTGCCCACAACAGCCCTGGTCTCTAAAGAACTGGGGCTGAGAAGTATGGATCCATTCTCACATTTTGTTTCCTCCATTGGAGCAATAAACATGAGCAATTGATCCAATTTTTTTAAGGAACAACTGTTCCTGTTTTAGTAGGTTGTCGGACCCATGTTTATTAGGGATGGGAAGATCGGGATCGGATAAATACAAATTGTCTGGTTTTGGAAAAAATTCAGAATGATCCAATCTTACTGGGCAGATACAATATGATCTCCCATAAGATCTCTCAGCAAGGATCTATTAGCTCCTTGGAACACTTGTGCCAAACCCAACCTGCCCCCAGCTCTGCCTCCACCAGATCCCTGTCTGTGCGCACCCACCCCAGTGTCTGCTGCAGCAGCGCTACTGAGGTAGGCGGGCCAGGCACCTGGGCATAATTGAGGTTATTCCTAAGAGACAGGAACAGAGAAATTGACAAGAGAACTTCCCTCTGGATATGTCCTCAGGGTGACACTCATTGAGACCAGAGTGTTAGAACTACCAGAAGTTTTACTGTAGCTACACATACATTATTATTTTTTTAACAAGATCTGAAATTATTCCGTTTTTCCTCTACAAGGCTATGGGGATAAGCGTTTACAGGTGGTGAGGATGTCATAAATGAACACTAGACTGGAAGTATCACAATTAATTCAATAATTGTTTTTTATGAAGTGCTTTCTGAAGCAACTGCTAAATTAAATGAGCCCCAGAAGTGCAGTAGAGTTAGCAATGCCATTTATAACAGAGGAGAGGAATGTAAATCTTGGAGCAGATGCTTTTATTTAATATTCTTAATCCAAAAGTTCCAACAAGAAATGGCCACCCTGGAGTTCTCAATGCCATGGCCTCTTGGGCTTTCACACTTTGCAACAAGTACCAAATCCTTTCTAATCCCTTTAACATTTGTTGTAATGACATTAATCGTGATGAACTCTTTCGGTATTAATATGGATGTCATACATAATTCCATAGGAATCCCACTGCAATTTAAGCTGAGCAGGTCTCCAATAACAGGAGTAGGGATCATTAAACAAATCCGTTTCAATTTTGTAGAAAAACTATCACCACACTTTCTCATGAATGTCTAGTCATCTTAAATAAATTTGCTAGTCATTCAAATGGTGTTGATGATGTTCAGTTCATCTGCGGCTATCACATTTATGCAAGAGCTTTGGCTTTTCCTTGCAATTTGACACCAGCTAATGGACTTAAGACATTAAGTGATGAAGCAGTTAATCACAACTGGTGTCACTCATTCTCTTATTCCCTGTCATATATCATTGTACAGGATGCTAACAGCGTGTGAGATCTGTCAGATAAGAACTCAGACGTGATTCTACTTGTGTCTTCCCGTTTTGCAAGTCCAACCTTAGAATTTGAGGGGCCCAGGGTGAAGATAAAATGCAGGGCCCCTGGTGATCTCACCCCCTTCCCTAGCTGTAGTTGGGTTTGGGGCTGGGAGAGAATGGGGACCCTGCACCCTGCCCTGGTTAAATTGGGAGCTACTGAGGGGCCCCCAGAAGGAGAGAAAATTGCATTGCCCAAGGTGGTCTCCTGTTTCATGAAGAGCTTGCTAACTCATTGATCTGGTGAGCTGTATTAGAGTTGGAGAAAAAGTTTGGATGACAATTGTACAAAATGTACATGACTATGGTACGCACTACCAAGAAATGGTACATTTTACTCCTTCTTAGAGAAGCAGGAACATGTAATGTTTTAGAGAAGAGAATTCTCACAACCAAACATGAGGAATCCTGCTGCAGAAATCAGAATTCCCCCAACAGCAATCAGATTGGGAGTTCTTTGATTGTTGTTGCTGGACCAGGAGATAAAGTATTTAAACCTTAAGGCCTGATCCTATAATGGGGAGAAGAATGGCCTGCCCAGGAATTATTCTTGGAGAATATGAAGTGGTGGGTGCCTATTCTCTGTAAACTATTTGACCACATAAACATTTTGGGTGTTATCCTTGGAACACAAGTGTAGTGATTCCTATTTTCAAAAAAGGTGATAGATTTTCCCCATCCAATTACAGACCTATTAGATTAATTAATATTGTGGCCAAATTGTATGCTAGATTTTTGTTGGAGAAACTAGAAGAGTGGGCGATCGATATGAGTGAAGAACAAGCCCGTTTTCGCACAGGCTACTCCACCATAGACCAGTGTTTTGTCCTCAATCACCTTATTGAAAAATATGTCTTGACAAAGAAGGGAAGACTGTTCACAGTTTTTGTAGATCTTAAAGCCACTCTTGACTCCATAGATAGATGTATATGTTGGAGAAAACTGCTTGCAACAAATTTAGATAAGAGATTAATATACCTGATTAAGGCATTATACCCTGATACATCTTTAAGAGTAAGGTTATCTCAAGCAGGGCACCTGACAGAACCCATATCTGCAACCAATGGGGTTAAACAAGGTGCATTCTGGCCCCTTTTCTTTTTAATTTCTTTATTAATGATTTAGTTCTTTATCTACAGGAGGGAGGATTCCACCCGGTTGCAATACAGGGAAGAATAATTTCCCTATTATTATACGCCAATGACATGGTCCTTTTATCGATTTCAGAAATTGGTCTTTGACATTTAATAGTAACTTTAAATCGTTATTGCAAAGAAAATCACTTGGAAGTTAATCAAGAAAAATCCAAGGTTATGGTATTTGGGAACAATTATCATATGAATCAATGGTTGCTGGATTGGAAATCCTTGGAGCAGGTATGGACATTCAAATATCTGGGTCTTTCATTTTGCTGCAATGCTTTATGGAATAAACATATGGACACAGTTAAACTGAAGCTTGCTCAAACACTAGGAGGAACAATTAGGTTTTGGAATACATCGGGAGGAAAACTAGTCCCCCAAGTCCTGAAGCTCTTAGAGCATAAACCCATCCCTCGGGTGCTGTATGGGGTGGAGATTTGCGGTTATAGGCAGAGTGGCATGATGGAAATATTTCAAAACAAGCTATTACGCACAATATTGGATGCCCCTTTTTGCACTTCGGTTCGTATGCTAAGGGCTGAAACAGGGATGTTACCCACTGAACTGCAAGTCCATTTTAGTTTCTTTTTGTATTGACTATGGGTATTTTCAGACATTATGAGATCACGCTCAACCACGGATAATCCCCTGTGGTGGTGAATGATCCCGTAACATCTGTTTGCGTGCCGCCAGATGTTCACCACGATAAACCACCGGCGTTGAGCAAAATAACCACGCTTTCAAGGATGGTCCAGGCACCATCTCCAAAAGCATGGTTAATTGAACCACGGCCTGGAATTGGCAGACAGTAATGTCTGTTACTGCCACCAATTCTGGGCCGTGGCCCAGACCCCGGGATGGAATTGGGTGCAGCGGCCGAATTGGCCACTGCGCCAGCCCATCTCCAGGAGGGCGGGAGGCCTGGGGCTGTCTCTTATACACATCTAGATGTGTATAAGAGACAGGCCCACTCCCCCCATATTCCCCGCCAGAATCAGCTGGCACGTCTGTTGGACGTGACGTTTTGATTCTGGTGGGGAAGCAACTAGTGATTCCATAACGGGGCCAATAGGTGCCCCATCACATCTGAAATCACCCTATGACTTAAGAATATGCAAGGTAACAGACTCCCAAACTTTGCTGGCAAGAGAAGTTAAATAAAGGTTTTGTTTCTCCTTGGTATCAAGATTTATCTATGCTATGTTCATCCTTGGTTTATCGATTTCTTTTATGGAGGATTTTCCCTCAACCAGGGCCAGAAATTTGATGAAAACCAAGTTGCAGGATATTTTTATACAGAATGACTTGGCCACGATATTAGTGAACAAAATAGCCCCTTATTATGGCAAATTCAAGTCCTCACATTACTTGGAGCCTTATTTGGCAGCACTGACAAACTTTTCCATATGAAGAACTTTGACCCTGGTGAGGTTCCAGCTTATGCCATCTGCTGTAGTTGATGGGAGGTTGAATCAGGTTCCCTACAATGAAAGATTTTGCCCTTGTGGTCAATTTAAAGTGGAAGACTTGATACACTACCTCCTTGAGTGTAGATTAATGAAAGATATAAGGGGGAAATATCTTGATCCCATTATGCAAGGAAAATCACACTGGGATACAAGTATGAAAATTGCTTATATCCTTGAAAATCCAATTAAAGACATTAGAAGGCAGATCGCAAACATGGCGTATGCTTTAGCCTGTCAGAGGAAAAATAAGTTTTGTTGTTGTTCTGTGCCAACAGGAACAACTAACTCCTAGTGTCATTAATTCAGTAAATAAGGCTATGTCATTTTGGCTATTATTTTTACAGGATAACGCCTGATGACTTGGGCTGTTACTGGTTAAAATGAACAGGGCCAAACCATTGCATTGCTGTCCCTGAAAATAGCACGGTTACTTGTCATCACCTATACTTAGCTAAGTATACTTTTACCTGACTAAGCACAACCAGGGGCCAGCTCTGCTGAAGTAATCCTCCCAAAAGAGCAAGGCTATATTTTTATGATATAAGGCTTAGTCTTAATCCCTTGCTACGACTAACCTTCGGGATGGATATCAAGACGAAGGGATCCCTGTGATCACAAGGGACATATCTTTTACTAAACACCAGGATGCTCCTCGACTAGGTTTGTGTAGAGGATAGGGTAGTCCCTGAATGCTAATTTGGAGTTATTTAAAATTCTGATTTTAAATTCTGAATTGCTTGCCTTCTGGGAAGAGGAAATTTGCATTGTTATGCTATGCTGTGTTTGGACCATGTATTTTATGTTTTATATTTTATATTTTATGCTTTATGTATTTTTGCTGATATTTGTAATGTGATAAATGATATTATTTTCATCTGGAATTTGATACTTGCTCATGGTGAAAGCTAGAGCCATCTAATAAATTGATTGATCGACTGGGGAGATCTCAGAACTTTTGCCAATACATCAATAGCCGGGTCTTATTATACACAATTAGATTGTGAATAAAGAACAACAAATGTCATATTCCTAAACCCATCTATTCATGAATATGCCCAAATGAAATCAATGGGACTTACAACTAAGTGCAATTAAGACTGCAGCCCAGTATTATTTCAAATAGCCATCAGGAGAGTGTGTGGGTTGGTCCCAAAGATACAAAGTAACTGAGATGATACTTTTATAGTGGTGTGCATGTCGGTTTTGTTATTACAATAAGAATAATGAAAATTGTCATTTTCATTATTGTCATTGCAATAACAAAACTACAAATAATAATAATGAAAATAGAAACAAAAATGACATTTCATTTTTGAAATAAAGGGAAAAAACTGAAAAACGTATTTCTGACTATAACTTTTTTATTTCTTATTCAATTCTGATTACACTTGGGGAGATTGTGCCCCCAGTGGAGGGAACTAAGTGTACCAATTTAAGAAACAATTGGATAAAGGAAACCAATTTTAGAAATAATTGAATGTTGTGATTTTAAGTAAAGCTCCATACACATTCATGAAACCTGTGAATATTATGTCGTTCCACAAGTTTAACATTTCTAACCATTTTCAGAATGATTGGATAAAGGGTCCTGATGGTATAAGACTTAACTTGAAAATACATTACCATTTTTATATTCCGTCATATGTACAGGATATTTATCAGAAATGCATCACATACCTTCCCTGTCATCTCTTCCAAAGTACAGGAAGGTTTCGTGCAAATTGGATGGAAGATAAAGAAGATGTAGCCATGAATGTGTAGGCATAGAAGGGACATAACTGGGACTTTGGGGATAGCATCCCAGAAATCAGGAGACATAGGATACACATCCAGGCTGGCCAATTATCATCACAATCACATCCTGCAGCACTGTGACAGAGGACATAAGAGAATCTCTATTGACTCTTTCCTAAACAGATGCTTCTGACTTCCAAGTAACAAGTGGGGGAGAGATGTTGGGATGGTCACAGCACAGAATGAGGCTATTTGGTTGACATTTCTGCTGGCCAATTGGCATCACAAACCGATCTTATACCACAGTGACGCGTAAGAGAATGTCTGGCATAGGCTCATTCTCTGAATATGCTGTGAAGGCATATACAATTGGGATGCTTTATCACATCTTTCTGATATTTGCATTCCATGGGAGGCACAATTCCTCCACGTTTCAGCTAAATATAATTAAAAACAGAAAAGATACAGCCAACAATGTGTTTTCCATTGAAACCAATGGAAAACGAAAACAAAAGCATAAATGAAAATGAAAATTTGATATTTATGAAAACAAAAATGACAGATTTAAATAACAAAATCAAAAAGTGAAAACGAAATCACATGGGCTCCTGGTGCACACCTCTAATCTTTTTTTGGACCAACGTTTTCAGAAATGGGACCTCCTTTTTTCTGACTTTTTTACTTACTTGAGGAAATAAGCCTGAAAAAGGGTGGCCCAAAAGCCTGCTTTCCCTCATCAACAGAAATCGGTCCAAAAAAATATCTGTCTGAAGTTTCTGAACTATTTTGTCTCCATCTTTTACAAACAGCAGGACACAAACTTTAACTACTGACGTTAACTACTAACTTTTAACACAAATATATTTTCTAATGGAAAAAGCAATTAAAAGTTTTCTAAATCTTTTGGTGAACATTAAATATTTATAACTTATAAGCATCAATTGGTTTATGCTGTATCTACTTTACCTATAAAAACATAAACATCAGGGGAAAGAACAGCTGACACTTTATATGTAATTGCTTTATTTTTTATTATGAAGGGTTTGTGCATTGACCTATTTCTATTAGCTAGACCAAGAGACTGAGGGTGTTAACACGCAGGCCAGGAGTGCCCTGGAACCTAGAACCACCCTGTGGGGTCTTCACGCAGCAGCCACCAGTGGGGACCGCATTGGGAGCCCTTCAAACGGGCAGCCCCCTACCCACAATTCATGGCTTGTGCCACAGATGGCACTAGAAAACACACAAACCCACACACATACACCCAGGGGCTGCTTGACAACTGGACAGCTACTCCAGCGACCTCCCTGTCCCCAGGCATCCCAGGGAAAGCAAGAACCCCAGTTCACCTCCCACCCCCAAGCTATGAGGCAGCCCATGGGGACAGTGAAATCCCCCTGTGTCTGCGCTCTCCTCTCCCAGCTGGCTGTCAGAAGGAGAGTAGGACATGATTTGCGTTGGCCCTGATGGAATGGGGGTCACCGCCAGGGAAGACTTTAACTGGCATTACCATAGCTACTTGCCAATTCTGATTCATGTTAAATCAGATCCCATCAGATTTGTGGTGATCAACAGTTGTTTATAATCCAACTATGTGTCTGATGGAATAAAGGCAGGTCAGAAATGACCTGCCCCGCTGGGTCTGGGGTAACAAGTGGGAGAGTGAGGTGATGGTTCTTGGGAAAGGCAGACACTGCCAAGGAATCTCTACAGAGTCCATGCTCTTCCCCCCCCCCCAACCCATGAGTTCCTTGCAGCCTCTGCAGTGAACCAGAAAAGGCATCATCCCCATCCCAGACTCTCCAGCCCACTAAAGCATAAGTGGGGGTAAGGAGAAGAGGGGAGTAGATATACCCCTGCAGTGGCTGCCTTTCCCATAATCTGCTGCTGCTGCTGCTATGTTCTTTCTCCTTGTCTCTCTCCCATTGTTACAGCAGTTCCATGCATCACTTGCTTGTCATCGCTTGTCACCTGCGAGATCGCCTCACTCCCTGGGTTCTAGACTGGCCCCTGAAGTCGTCCAGGGGTGCTGTGTTGGAGGTCCCCTGGGTTTCCTGGGGGGCCACACAGGATAGGGCATTTTTCGTGGCCGCACTGTCCTTTGGAATTTCCTCCCAGTAGGGGCCCGTCTGGCCCCGGACCTCCCAGCCTTTCGTAGGAATTGTAAGACCTGGCTGTTCCATCAGGTGTTTGGCAAGGGAGAGGGGTGGGGGTGGGAGAGTGGGGGAGATTGGTTGGGAGGGTTCCTTTTCTTTTATTGTTATTATTGATGTTCTACTCTGTTTTATCTGGTTTTATAAGATGTTATTCCCCCTGCTAAGCACCTTGTGCTCTGTGGGGGAGGTTTGGGCTTGTCTCCTCAAGGAATGCGGCACCGGGGGTTTCCTTAGTTTTCCCGCCGAACGCAGGACCAGAAGCAAGCTGGCTGTGGAGTGGCAAGCTGCAATCCGTTCAGGAGCGTAGACGGGAGCGCGAAAAGGCGCCTGCCTGATTGGCCGGCCCAGGTCACGTGGTGCAGCGCACCATGCAGCCTGTCACTTGGTTGGCGGCGTGCTGAAGAAGAGGACGGTTTTGTCGGTGTTCCTGGGCTGAGGATAAGGATTCAGTCCCTCCTCCTCCCTCCTAACAACACCTCCCCTCCTTTTCTACACGTATTTGAGCGGTTTGGGGGCAGGGAGCCAAGGCGGCAAGGGTGTTTCCCAACCAGGTAGTGTCAGGGTTTTCTTGATGGACAGGAGTCCTCCCTCCCGCCCCCCCCTCCCGTTGGAGTTGTGCTCGGGGGATTTTCGGGTGGTGGGGTGGGGACAGCAAGCAAGCAGGGGTGCTTGGCCTGAAGGGTGTGAGTAACAGGGCAGGATTGCCCCTAACCACCCCACCCCTCTGCTGTGCAGGGTTAATTTGGGAGGTATCGGGAGCAGTGTGGCGTTCCCACCACCCAGATTGTGTAGAGTGGGGGGGTGTAGCTCTGAGGGGGCTTAGTGGCAGGCCTAGCCAAATGGGTAGGAGGAAGGGGACAAAGGGGGCTAGTGCCCCCTCAGGTACTAGGGTTAGGGATGGAAGTGGTGACCTGGGGAGAGTCAACACGGCTGTGCTGGGGTTTTCGCCAACTGGCCAGTTGGGAGGTTTAGTCCCTGTACAGGGCCAGATGATGGCTGGGAGCGAGGCCTGAACAACAAAGGTAGGAGGGGGTGCAGGAGAGCTGTTAGGACCTTCTGCCATGGAGGAATTGTTGAGGCAAGCTGGGGCCGCCTTACAAACAGGGGGCCCCATGCCACCTGGTGGGCAGTTAGCAGCAGCGCAATCCTGTCAGCCAGTCCAGGCTGCATCAGGTGAGGGGTGCCAGGACGGTCAGGGGCAGGTGTTGTTACAGGCTCTGGAGGCCAGGATGAGCATGTGGGATGGAGTCATGGGGAAGGTGATGGAGACCAGCTTCTCGAATGCTGCCCCAGGGCACATGGGGAGCACATCAGCGACTGGGGTTGTCAGTAATCCAGGCTCTGTTTTGTCCCAGCCTAGCACAAGTGCAGCAGGCGAGCATGGGCAAGCGGCGGCTGACAGGGCTGCTGGGGCGAACAGACAGGCGGTCGAGGAGCTCGCAAGAAAGGTGGACTACATGGAGCAACAGATGTCCCGGATTGCAGCCTTACTGGAGGCAGGGGGACGGGTGGCAACAGCGAGTGTGCCTCACGTCGCACCGGCCCAAGCTGGATTACCTGCGCAGGTGGTCACAAACATGGGGGATGGTGTCGGGCAGAGTGGTGCAGTTATAGGGGACTATGCAGTTTCTCGGGAGTCCCAATTGCATGGAGGGGGCACTGAGGCTGCGTTACCACCCATGGTCAACCAGGTTTCACCCTCACAAACGGAGGGGACGGTGGGCTTGGTACCTGGAGCACTGGTGCAGCAGCAGGCACCAGGCGTGCCATCGGTAGGACAGGGTGGTTTGGGTCAACTGCGGGTGCAGCAGGACCCGAACAGATTATTGTGGGTGGGCAATGTGTGGCGCCCGCAATCGGCGGTGGGCCCAGTTGGCCACGCAGAAGCGGCTGGAGGGGGACTAGGTCAGGTGGGGCTAGGTCAAACTCCCCAAGGTCAAATTCAGGATGGAGCTGGAGATACAGCAGGAACGTCAGTGGTGCCAGTAGTGCCAGCTGTTGAAGTACCCCTGTTGCGAGGTGGGTATGCGAGGGTCTCTGCTCCCATAGGTGTGCACCTAACTCAGTCCACACGTGAAAAGATATGGAAAGGGGAGTATATCGATTTGTTTACCATCTTGTTTTGCGATCTGGTGCCGGATCCTAATGCGAAGCTCGAGCCCCGGGAATACGAAAGGGTGAAGAGAAGGAAGATAGACAGGAATTGGGCTAATTGGGAGTCGGCATTTATAATTTATGCCGACGTAGGCATGCAGGCTTTTCTGGAAAGGGCTATGGCCCTCTGGAAATATTTTGATATCATTAGGCGGGCCTACTTGACTAAGGAGGGGTTCGGGTGGCTAAGATATGATGAGGCTTAAAGGCAAAATGCCTCCTTCATGCCAGAGGTCAGATGGGATGTAAAAGACCACGACCTCTGGATAGAATGTATTCAAGAGAAAGATGTGGTGAGAGTGGATAGCAGCCACGTGATAGTGAAGGGTGGTGGACAGCCGACGGATAATTTTCACGGCGAGCTGCCCAAGAAAGGTGGTCCCGGGCTGACATACTGGGACTTTAATGAGGGATCTAGGTGTTTTCGTGCCACTTGCAGGTTCAGGCATTCCTGCCTGCAGTGCGGTGGGCCCCACCCCTTTTCTAACTGCCCTAGACAAAAGAGCAGGGGACAGAGGGGTAAGCGCCCCTTTCCTGAGGGGGAGCATGCGGTGGTGGTCCCCCCCAAGCAGGTGCTAACAAGGGCACCAACGCCAGTGAAGTGGTGGGTTCTTAAGGAGTTGTTGGTCGATTACCCATTAGAGAGGGTTGTGCGTTATGTAGTTGAGGGGTTCCGTTACGGTTTTCAGATTTCATTTCAAGGGGTTCGCGAACACATGTCTGCGCGAAACTTGAAATCGGTGATGGGTTTGGAGGAAGTTGTGGAAAGGAAGATAAATAAAGAAGTTTTGGAGGGCAGAGTTGCTGGCCTGTTTCACAGTTTGCCGTTGGGTAACTTGAGAATTTCACCGCTGGGTATTGTTCCCAAGAAGGCCCCCGGGGACTATAGGCTTATTCACCATTTGTCTTACCCCAGAGGGTCTTCCGTGAATGATGCTATCCCGCATGAAATATGCACAGTGCAGTATGCTTCATTCGATGTTGCAGTAGAACTGGTTCATGAATGTGGAAGGGGGGCGCTGATGGCAAAGAGCGACATCCAATCTGCATTTCGTCTTTTGGCAGTCCACCCGAGGGATTTTGACCTACTTGGGTTTTCATTTGGGGGCCAGTTCTATTATGACAAGGCTATGCCCATGGGATGTTCCATCTCATGTGCGGCCTTTGAGAAATTTAGCACAGCATTGGAGTGGATTGTGAAGCAGAGGGCGCAGTCTGGCCGTGTGACACATTATTTAGAAGATTATTTGTTCATAGGGGAGGCGGGAGCTATGATGTATGGTGATTTGTTAGGACTGTTTAGGGAAGTTGCTCAGTTAGTTGGGGTGCCTTTAGCGGAGGAAAAAACCGAGGGACCTGCACCTGTAATGACTTATCTAGGCATAGAATTAGACTCGGTATGGGAGTTTTCATGGCTCCCTGAGGGTAAGCTTGCTGAGTTGCAGGAGGAGGTACAAGAATGTAGAGCTGCCAGTAAGGTAACGTTAAGAGCGCTGTAGTCATTGCTTGGTAAGTTAAACTTCGCTTGCCGTGTTGTTGCTCCAGGCCGGGCTTTTCTATCACAGTTATATTCCAAGATAACAACGGTGTCATTGCCTCACCATCACATCCGGGTTACAAGGGAAATTAGGGAAGACTTGGATGTTTGGCTAGAGTTTTTAAGGTCTCACAATGGCGCGAGCTTGTGGCGCGACTTGTACTTGCTTGAGGCGGAATTGCAGGTCCACTCTGATGCAGCCGGTGCGGCTGGGTTGTGAATTTATTTTCAAGGTTGCTGGTGTGCCGAGAGATGGTCTGCGCAGTGGGAGGATTCAGGAATTTTGAGGGACTTGACCTTTTTGGAATTATTTCCTATAATGGTTGCTGTCCATATATGGGTGGACTGTTTTCAGGATAAGAGGGTTGTGTTCTGGTGTGACAATTTAGCTGTGGTTCATGTGGTTAATTCTCTTTCCTCCAAGTCTGAGAGAGTTATGCGCCTCATTAGGGTGTTCATGTTGTGGTGTTTGCAGCATAATATAGTGTTTAGTACAAGACATGTTCCGGGGGTTCAGAATGAGATAGCTGATGCTCTCTGTCGTTTGTAGATGCAACGCTTTTGGGAGCTTGCTCCCTTTGCGAGGAAAGAGCAGGACTTTGTCCCCAGACAGCTTTGGAGCCTTGGAGGCTAGAGCTGATGGACACTGTGAAGGGTTCTGTGTCCCCTGCGATGTGGCTGGCGTACGAGAGAGCGATCAGGGAATTTTTAGGGTTTGCCCGGTCCCGCACGTGGGTGTTAGTGATCCCGGTGCCTCTGGACCAGAGGGTGCAGTTCGGGCTTGAATTGCACAGGAAGGGTTTAGCGGCAGGTACCATTGCCACCAGATGGTCCTCTTTGGCTTTTATGACCAAGTTAGTGGGGGTACAGGATTGCAATGTGTCCTCGGTACTTAAGGCAATGGTTGTTTCATGGAAAAGACAGGGGCCCGTTTGGGTTGATTGTAGGGTCCCATTATCCCCCAAGAATTTGGCCAATGTGGTAGGCAAGTTGGGGGAGGTGTGCTGTGATCCCGCGGAGGTATGTTTGTTTCAGGCAGTGTTTGTGGTTGCCTTTTTTGGGCTATGCAAATTGGTGAGTTGGTAGTTAAGTCACGGAATGATCGGTCAGGAAGAGAGTTGCAAGTGAGTGATGTAACTATGACGGGGGTAGGTATGGAGATTAAGATTCGTTTTTCCAAAACTGATCAGTTGGGAAGGGGCGCTAAGGTGGTGCTGGCCCGGTCGATTGAACCGCTTATTTGCCCAGTAGTATGCATGGAAAATTATTTAAAGGTCAGACCAGGTTTGCCTGGTTCACTGTTCATGCACCAGTCGGGTCTCCCTTTGACCCGCTATCAATTTTTGGCAGTATTAAAGTGTTGCCTCGGGCTACTGGGGTTGTCGGGGGTGTTGTTCAGGTCTCATTCATTTAGGATTGGAGCAGCCTCATCTGCGGCTGCAGCCGGTTTCCACCCTCCTGAGATCCAGAGGGTAGGTAAATGGCGTTCTGGGGTTTTTAAGTCATATGTTCACCCGTTTCCAGTATTATAGACTCTGGTTTGGGCAACGTGCAAGTGATGATTTATTTTAATTCTTTTTTCATAGGAGGTGGCTGTAATCTCCAGGGAAAGGGAATCTGGATCATCGGCCACAGCTTTGTCAGGTGGGCAGCTAAACGTCCGAGTACAGGCAACTAGCTGGGGGACACAGCTTGGCCTGGCCTCAAAGGGTTACATTGTGTGGAAAGGAAGGAGGGGGATGTTGTGGCCTCAGCTTATGTCCTTAATGTTGGGTTGGGCAGGTAGATCTCACCCGGATGTGATATTAATTCATCTGGGCGAGAATGATTTTTCAAGGGGATCCGGGCTGGACCTATCAATAATGATAAGGCAGGATTGGGTCCGGTTGAGGGAGCTTTTCCCGTAGGCCATTCTTGTTTTTACAGCAATGTTGCAAAGGATTAAGTGGCCAGGAGCCACTAATCCTAGAGCGGTGGATAGAGCTAGAAAAAAGGTTAATGGGGAGGTCAGGAAATGGATTACCCCCCTGGGTGGTATCTGGCTCTGACATCCTGAAATACAATGGAACAGGCCAGAGCTTTTTTGGCAAGATGGGGTGCATTTATCTGAAAGGGGATTGGACTTGTATATTGGGAACATAAAAAGGTTATTACAAAGGCTGGTGTAAACAGGATGGTTGGGCATATATACTTCGCTTGGGTGATTTGGGTTGATTTAGCGAGGTGTTCAAGCAAGCGCATCTGCTGAACTTGTGGCGGTGTTCAGTACCATAGGGTTAAACTGGAAAGGACTTTATAGCCTGGGTGTATGGGCAGAGGATTGGGTTCATTCTGCAACGTGTACCTGGTGCGTAATTTAGGGGATGGGTGCCCCAAATTATCACAGGACGGAAGGCCAGGCGTTGTGTGCATATGGGTAGGATTTAAGCAGTCCCAAAGTTTGCATCAGCAACATCTGTTCTTCAGAAAAAATGGATCAAGTCGGTCCATTGGAGGGGGATTGGACCGGTATCTCCAATCCAGAATGTTGGCATTATGGTACTGAATGCGGGTGGGGGTGAGAGATAGTTGAAGGGTTGAGTTATATCATCTCTTCACCCCTTTCCCCCTTGTTATTCAACCAAGTTAATTTGGTTAATTTGGTTTAATTTTAATCAGAATCTAATTGGCTATTCTAATTGTCTCGCAATTTGGCATGGGTAAACTATTTGAATTAAGGTAATTGGTTTTTAATCCACCGTTCTATCCACCGTTCTATCCACCGTTATTCATAGTCGTTAATTCAGTTCAATTGGCTTAATTGGTTTTCTTGTTTCTTAACAGGTTATTAATTAAATTCGGCTTCAATAAAACAGCTGTGGCCAGTTTTACCCATATCCTTTGTGTCTGTGCCTTATTCCTAGTGCGGGGGCAAATATTGTATATTTTATGGATTTTGTTAGCCGCCCCAGGCTTCCTGTGGCAGGAGGGACGGGGTATAAACCGTTTAAATAAATAAATAAATAAATAAAGGACCCACAAGCACTGGTTGTTCTGCTGTGTGAGGTAGTCAGGTAGCACTAGCAGACGTGTAGCAGGTGTGTAGTATATTGTAATACTGTCTCTAAGATTACACCATACTAGAGCAGGACATATACAAACATCATGTGTTTGTGACTTATCCACGTAGCTAACTCAGGGATGGGAAAACCTTTCCCTCCCAGTGACCATTTACAAAATCCGTACAAGATCAGAGAGCTGCATAGTAGGGATGTTCGAACAGAACACAGTTCGGACATTCGGTCATTCAGTTCAAAACCTGAGTTCGGGTTCAGTTGTTGTTCGGCGGAGTTCGGTTCGGCCGAATTCGGCCAAACATCCAAAAATAGCGCTATCACTACTGATACCGATACTGAAATCGAAATATTTTTTTCAGTATCGGTATCATTTGGCCCTGAAACCACCCCTGGTCTCCACCCTTGGTGCCAGGAAGTCTGGTCCTCAGCTGCCTCCCACTTCCAGACACATTTTTCCTGCCCAAAGTCACATTCCCCCCCCACCCCCGGACTCATCCTAACTCATCCGAACATTTCCGAACTGTTCGGCCATTCGAACGTTCGGTTCGGACATGCGGTTTGGTTGTCCAAACAGACCGAGTTTGGCCCGAACTCCGAACAACTGAATCACGTTCACACATCCCTACTGCATAGAAGTCAGGGGATAGGTGCATAAAGGGTATGTATATTCAGAATGAGGAGTATCCACATTATGGCTCTGTGCCATGCATTTGTGTCCTATCTGTGTGTGAACGTCCGCATCTCTGCTTCCTTGCCCTGGGTTCAGTTTTTCAGTGCTTGTGGGTAAGAACTGGAGTCAGAGGCCAGGTCCAGGAACTGGAAATGGGCCACATGAGAACTAGGCATGTCACACATCTGGTCCCCAGGCCTGTGATTCCCCAACCCTGAGCCAGCATAACATCTTTTAACACCCTTTCACTGTCAGGGCTTGTGTAAAGAATCTTTAGTGAAATGGAAATCTGATTCTAAATAAATATGCAAGGTAGAAGGCATTTTTTAAAATTCTAGGATATATTACATTACATATATTCTTCTTATGTATATTCTCCTCTAGTAGGACTTATGGTTCTTAAGGAGTCCCTGTGAAATCATAACCGTTGATGGCAGAGAATATGACATCTTCTTTGGGTTTATTGAAGAGGCAAAATTCCTAGGGTGGACACTTTCCTGTTTGCCCCAATCAGGAAGTAGAATCCTTGCCACGCCAACAAGAAAGCAATTTAATCTGACACTTAAGGGGATCTTGCAAGTAAATGGTTTTCATAGCCATGTGACTTTGTAAATGAATACTAAAATGCAGACTGACAAAGCCTCAAACAGAGAGGTTGACTCTGCCTACATTCATAAATGTCCAACTTTGCTTTACAGAAGAGACAATTATGATTAACATATCCAGTCTCCACTTTGCAATGACAAATGCTCTAAATAAGCCCTGTCAATAGGGGTGGGACTATTGGAAAAATCTCTGTTATTGGTTTTCTCAGGTATTAGTTCTCTGTCTATCGGTTTTCTAGCGGTTCTCGGTTCTCTCGGTATTGGATTTTTAACACTGAGGTTTTCCCCATTGCCTTCAATGGGGAAAACAGCAATGCTAAAAATCCGATAAAAAAACCAATGTAAAAGATCCGATGCCACTGAGAACTGAGAAAGAAATGAGAAACTGCAAGTTTTGCATTGATGAAGGAAGGAAGGATGGAGTGGGGGTAGGGGTGGGGAGGAGTTCAGTACAATGGCCAGGCATTCTACGACTCTCATCATGCTAGTCTTTTAAAGTTGTATCCTTATTCCTTTAAGGCTGTAGTATATTGTCCTGATTCATCATGCATTTTTCGTACTGTATGTATCTTCTCAGGATGTGAAGATGCAATTCAGTATTCATGTACGTCTATAAGGCTTTTTTAGAATTTGCCTTGATCATCCCTGGTTCCTTAGATAATTGTACCTAGGTCCATTCAGATACGGCAAATATGGCATAATATATAGTAAAAAAATATGGAATCTCACAAACAAAATGCTTCATGTCCAAACTAGGCTGAGGCTTCTAAGTGATAATATTGGTGTTACCTTTTACATATTTACTTTATTTACTTTGGGCCTTTTCGTACGGACGACCCCCCGCCCACATGTGTGAGTGTGGTGGTGTCCGTGCAATTCCCTCAGTGGGTGTGGGGGGATGGGGAGGTGTCCATTTGAACACTGCGGCTGGTGGGTGGGGATGCATGCACGCTTCTGCGCTTCACCCACCTCCACCCATCACCCACGCACGTAGCAACAGGTGCATGGAGGTGGGTGGAGGTGGGTGGGTGGAGGTGGGAATGCACCCCCATGCACTGCCCACCCACCTTGCCACCCATCCATCCCCACGTGCACCTGCGCCCGTTTAAAAAGGGTCTTAGATTTGAGGTCAGAGTTCAGACTGATCTTGGACACCTTAGAATAGAACCAAAAAGATTGAACTATGACCTTCAAAGGCTCTGAACTAGACTCTATTAGTCATTTTAAAAACTACAGTTTAAAAAGTCTGTATTAATTAATCAAAAGAAAAAGCTTTCTGTTACAGAGCGACCTTTAGACTCATTCCAAGCTGTTACCAATCAGCATGCCATGCTCCCACCCATGTATAATAACAGTTCTTCTTCCTACAAAAGTCATTACAATGAGAGGAAGCAGGATTGTGATCCCAAACTATCTGCAACAAAGATTTATTAATAATGTTGCTCAATTACAAGCTGTTGCACTGAAATGTAGCTGGCACTGGGTACATAACAGGCTGTTTTTTGAGCTCAAGTGAGACGAAGAAACAGACAGAAATCAAACCTTGAACTCAAAGTTAATGCTTTAATGATCTGTATTTCTAAAGGAGTTTGGTGGATTTTATGTAAAAAGTTCAAAAGTGCTCTCCCCTGTGCCGTTTTATTATGGCAACTTTCAGACCAGATTGGCTTTTATGGGAGCAATATACATCCATGCAGGGTGAGGCCATGAGCCTGAGAGTTGCTACAAGTGACTGAAAGGTGAGGGTCCTTTTGAAGGAAGAGGTATCAGTACAGTATAAGTCTATCTCTGGCTAATTAGACCCAACTATACCTCTCTTTTTCATTGGACTCAGGCCCGGCAGTCTCATTGCTTACCCAGTGCATGTCAGCTCTAGGGGATTGGATGCGGGCTGAAACTGAATCCCGACAAGACGGAGGTGATGGTTGTGGGTAAAGCAGGGTGTGGGAGGGCCCCCATCATTGATGGGGTCCGTCCCCCTTTTGTGGTTCGAGTCCACAGTCTGGGGGTGCTCCTGGACCCGCAGCTTCGCCTGGATGCCCAGGTGATGGCTGTGGCAAAAGGAGCATTTCTCCAATTACATCTGGTGCGTCAACTGTATGTCTCAGATGCGGATCTTGCCACAATCAACCATGCTTTTATTACCTCGAGACTAGATTACTGCAACGCACTCTATGTGGGGCTACCCTTGGTGATGGTCTGGAGGTTGCAGCTAGTGCAGGATGCGGCGGCCCGTCTCCTGATTGGGATGGGACGGCGCGAGCACATAACACCTGTGCTCCGTTCTCTGCACTGGCTGCCAGTGACTTACCGGGCCCAATTCAAGGTGTTGGTGCTTTTCTTTAAAGCCCTAAACGGCCTTGGCCTGACATACCTCAGAGACCGCCTGAACCCCAGGGTTCTGGATCGGCCCCCAGAAGTCATTGGGGAGTGCCCTCCTGTGGGTCCCCCGAGTGTCTCGGGTGTCGACCATGCAGAGGGCATTCTCGGTGGCTGCACCATGGCTGTGGAATGCCCTGCTGTAAAGGTAGGTTTTGGCTGCCCCCAAATGCGGTTAAAAAACAAATGGAAGCACTGCTAATTAAGAGCATGGAGTCCTTCCCACATCATTATAATATGCAGGGGAAAGAGAAAAGTGCTGATATGCTGGTTGTGGGAATGTGCTCAAAGATTCCATTCCAGAGCAGTGGCAATGGGGAGCAAATAGCAAATACAATTTTGGAATGTCACTGACCTCACTAGTAGGATGGTCAACTACATGATGGAATTATGATGATCTTGTAAAATTTTATCTTTGTTTGGACAATCTGGGAATTTGATCACCAGGAACAAGCCATTCCCAAAGTCTAAACCCTTAGTTTTATAAAGCTATCCTGCCTGTTAAACTTTCTACTTTACAGAGGCTTTATAGCTCCTTTTTCTGAGACAGCCTTTCAAAGAGTTATTTTCCACTCTGCTGATTACAGACAGCTCAACGGACAAAAAGGAGAGGATTTTTAAAAGGCAGCAGCTGCTAATATGTGCTTTTCCAACACTCTTCATTAAAAAATAAACCTGTGTGTTATTTTGCTATTTCTATTTAACAGTTTCACAAAAGCAATCTTGACATCTCAGAAGCCAAATGCATCATATTAGGAAAAAACCCAGGAAAGTGGAATTCCCCAAAGAGAGGGGGTTTTAGATTTCACCGGGGCTAAGAAAATCTGCTTTTCAGTCACTTCTATCATTTCCTGCAAAGAAAGATCTAACAGAAAGTATTGCACTTTTCACTGGTCATTCCCATATCAGTGCATGACTTGGCACTATATCGATAGGCAATTCTCCACCTAAGATAGTTTCAAAGAATTGGACCATGTCCTGGGGATTTCATATTTCAATACTACGGGACCTGAAGTCCATCATTTTTGGCAATTTCTCTGAAAGGACTTTAAAAAAAAAACAATTCCAGGAAACCAAATGAGTGAAAGCTAACTTAAATGTTTGTGACGCATGCAAGATTTCTACTTCAGCACCCTACTGATAGGAAAAACTTTTCTTACATTCTATTACCTGCAGTGTTTGGACATCTCTCATCTCAAATAGAAGTCTTTTAAAGGCACAATGCAGTACATGCTTCATTGAAAGGGACAGCTCAAAGTGCCCATTGCAACAGATTGTTAGCTGCAATAACACTTATGTAAAACACAAAGCAACAGCAAAAGGGCTTTTTAAAAACGACATTGTGCAATACCCCTGACACATGATGTGTCATAGGTGATGAAATCACAAGTCACACATCTAACCAGCTCAATTTATAAGACTGTTGTGTGAATTCTTAATTCCCCCCTTTTTTATGGGACAATTGTCCCTTAGTTTGTGAACTACCAGCCTCAGTTTAATTAGCCAATCCTGGTAAAATATTAACACAGTATTACTAAAGTGCAGTGTTTTCATTAGCAGCACTGTAATGAAACACTGCGTTCTTAATCTAGACAGACACCATAATGGCTGAGTGAGCTTTAATTTGTACACTTCTGGCATTCAAACGGTTTGATTCACTTTGTCATATGGAATTACTTGGTATTCTGTATGAAACACAGTTTCTTGCTTCTCTCTCCCCTCTCCCACCAGATAACCAGCCACTGGGAAATTAGTGTCCGAGTCTTCAAATGATTTCTCAATGACTGCTGGTTAGTAAAATAAATTTTCTCTGTTGGTCTGTTGCTCTACCCCTCTTCCTTTTGGGAACAAACGAATCTCTGAGCTCACAGAATATTGTTGTGTGTAAGCGTACACCAATGAGGAACGCATGTACTCCATAGACAGGTCTCACCATTACTCTCAGTACCAACATCATTTAGTATTGGGTATTAGTGAGCTAGTTTCTGGGGTTGATGCAGGGCCAGCTTTAAGGTTAGGCAGAGGAGGCTGGTGTCTAGTGCAGCCAATTTAGCAGGTCAGCATAATGATCCAGGTACATTCCATCCCTCGCCCGCAACACAGAACTCTAGCTCAGAGGAGGTCACGTTCTTGGTTTATTTTGTCACCTACTCAAATTATGGGAAACGCTGCTGCTTCCCCATTGGACAAATGTTCAACAAAGAAATGAGAGTATTCCCTTCCCAGTGAAAGCCTCTAGCTTGCTGGTCTGGAACCAGAAAGGCAAGACAGCATTTAAATATTTTTCCTAGGGCAGAAAAATGTTCCCTGGGTTGATGAAACAAAATGAAAACTTAAAGAGAACAATGAGATTTTGAGAAAAAAACAAAGGGATGGTTCCATATGTTACATCAGTCCCACAGCTTTAATCCATGACCCGTGTAGATTCGGGTCTCACTCTGGGTGTTTTCAGATGGATGGGCTGCCACGATGCTGACCATGCCAGTCAGCTTCACCCCTGAGTGACCTGTCTATCTAAAGGTGGCCCCGCCCAATGTGCAGCCAGAGTAGGCTGTGCCTGCTCTGGGGCAGCCCCAACAGTGGCTCTCTGGAACATTCCAGAGCACTGCTGGCAGAATGGACCAGGCAAACCCGCATCACCGGCCCAAAGCAGAGCAGCTGTCTGTCTGATGCGTGGACCCATGCTGTTGCTCCACTTCCAGTTGGCTGTTGCCCAATGCCCTGGGCGATATCATAGAGTTATGGGTGCCAGCCTACAGCATTGGGAAATTGCCCACAGCTCTATGATTTGTGGGGGGAGTGCCACATGAAGAGACTGTGGTATGGGCATCCCACCAGGTCCGTCTAAACCTAATTTAAGCAGGGATGGATGTGGGAGCATGCAGAGGTGCGTCCCTGGAGCAGTTCCAGAGCAGGAAACCTGGGCAACAGTACTGATCTTTGTCAGGGAGCAGCTTTCTGCAGTACCAGGAGTGCTCTGAATGCTCCAATCCCAGATGGGAAGAACGCAGCTTTGGGATGAGTGGCCGCTGCTGTGGGCAGAGTTGGAGATGCGGTTTCACTTGCTGGCAGCTCTACACCTTTGCTGTAAGTGTGCAGCACTTGTGGAAACTCCTAAAGTGAAGGAAGGAACTGAGATCAGGACAAGGAGTGTGTCGAGTTGATAGCAGACATAATAAGGAAATATTCCAAAGTGGAAGTTAAGAAGCTGAGTATAAATCAAACGTAGGGAGAAGGAGAAGACAACTTGGCAGTAGGTGCTGCAAATGGAGGTCTAAAAACAGGGAAACCAAGGCCAAAAACTGTCAAATAAATGAATCTGTGGAATCCTTCTATCTAAGGAGTCTGTGAGTCTGAAGGCTTTATTTTCCTTTATGCCAAAAGGAATAAACGAATCCATTTAATTAGGAAGACGTGCTTGTGTTGTAGTCTGAGTAATTTCCCAAGAGGAAATGCTGTTATATTTAAAGGCATTAAAAAGCATCCCACTAATGTGCCTCGAACTGGCTTTGCACATTCTGTGCATAAGGTCATGTCTTCTACACTGTAGTGGCAACAGAGTCAAATGCCCTTTATACACAGGCAGCGGTGGGTGGGTGGGGGTGTTCTGGCAAATGGGTGGAGGTGGATGTGTGTCCCTTCCCACGGACACACACCCACCTTCATCCATCTCCACCCATGAAGCCTCCTCCATTTTGTCAAATGGCTCCATGGGTGGAGATGGGTGGGTGAAGGGTGAAGGTGAGTGTTACGTGGGAGCACGCACACATGCACGCACCTCTGCCCACCACCTGTGGTGTTCGTACGGAGGAACACCAATTAAACACCCATCTCCCCACTCACCACCACACCGTTTACACGAACACCCCCACACTTCAAACACCCTCCCACACACACAGCAGGGGGTGGGGGCATCTGTGTAAAAAAAGCCAAAGACTCATATTTAAAATAGTCATGGCACTGTGCTTAATCACAGCTGCAGGTTAGCCAGTTTCTAACATAATTAGGCTGGTACTTCTTTACAGACTGATGATTAGGGATGTGCAAACGCGGTTCGAATGTTCGGAGTTCGGACCGGACTCGGTCTGTTCGGATGACCAAACTGAACATCCGAACCGAACTTGAACACGACTGAACAGTTTGGTCATGTTTGGGTAAGTTCGGATGAGTTCAGGGGCGGGAAAAATGTGACTGGAAGGCCCATTTGGCTGGGGAAAACGTGACCAGAAGGGGGAGGCAGCTGAGGAGCAGACTTCCTGGCACCAGAGGTGGAGACCAGGGGTGGTCTCAGGGCCAAATGATACCGATACCGAACAAAATCTTTGAATTTGGTATCAGTATCGGTACCGATAGTGCTGTTTTTGAATGTTCGGCCATGTTTGGCTGAAATGAACTCCACCAAACCGAACAACCGAACCCAAACTCGGTTTTTGAACCGAATGACCGAACGGCCAAACATCCAAACCTCGTTCTGTTCGCTCATCCCTACTGATGATGCTGGAAAGGCAGTTCTGTTTTAGTTTTGGAGGGACCACATTTTTAAAAAATATATATATTATTAAAGCTGAAAATTGATTTTAAAAATTATTTTTAGCATGGTTTGGCTCCATTCGCATAGATAAATTGTCTCAAAAATGGAGGTAGTTGGAACTTAAAGTATAAACACTGGATGTTTTCAGATGGATGGATTGTCCTGGTGCTGGTCGCACCAGGACACCGCTTCACCCCTGGGTGACTTGTCCATCAAAAGGCAGCCCTGCAAGTTGTGTAGGCAGAGAAGGTACCTGTTCCAGGGCAGCCCCAGTGAAATTGCTCCAGAACATCCCGGGTCTGGACGCAGGCAGGGGTGCACCCCAGAGCAGCTCCAGCCTCCAAGGTAGATTGCCTCCGCATTTGTCTGAAAACACCCACTGTGTTTGAAAGTGTTAGGTAACTGAGTCTGTCCACAATCAGAATCAGGAGGTGAGGAATAGGGATGTGCGAACAGAATGCAGTTCAGATGTTTGAACGTTTGGTCATTCAGTTCGAAACCCAAGTTCACTTTCAGGAGTTCAGTTCAGGCGAAATTGGCTGAACATCCGAAAATAGTGCTATCGATACAGAAATTGATACCGAATTCGAAGATTTTTTTTGGCATTGGTATAATTTGGCCCTGGGACCACCCCTGGTCCCCACCCCTGGTTGATGGGGCCTGTCCTCCATTGATCTCCCAGGTGCAGAGTCTAGCGCCTGGATCTCCAGGTGGAGGCTGTGGCAGCGAGGAGTGCTTTCCACCAGGTGCATCTGGTGCAATGACTTCAGCCGTTTGTTTTGGACTCTGACCTTGTCACAGTCATCCATGCTTTCATCACCTCTTGATTAGACTACTGTAACACACTCTACGTGGGGCTACCCATGGTGATGGCTCAGAAACTGCAGCTGGTGCAGAATGTGGCGGACCATCTCCTAGTGGGACTGGGCCGCCAGGAGCATATTACACCAGTACTTCATTCTCTGGTTTTCTGGACCCGATTCAAGGTGTTGGTTTTAACCTATAAAGTCCTAAATGGCCTGGACCCTGCCTACCTGTGAGACTGCCTCACTCCCTGTGTCCTGGATCGGCCCCTGCAGTCGTCCAGGGATGCCCTGCTCGAGGTCCCCCGAGTTTCTCTGGTGGCCACACAGGGGAGGGCATTCTCGGTGGCCACGCCACGTCTATAGAACTCCCTTCCGGTGGAGGCTCAACTGGCCCCAGACCTTCCCTCCTTTCGGAGAAGTTGCAAGACCTGGCTGCTCCGCCAGGTGTTTGATGGGGAAGAGGGGTGATGGGAGGGGGGGTAAGACGGGGGTAGAGGGGTTGTTTTCTCTGTTTCCTCCTTTTTATGAATCTATTTTAATTGTTTTAATTGGTTTTGACTGTTGTAAGCCACCCCGAGCTGCCTCTGGAAGGAGGGGTGGGGTAATTAGTTTTTAAAATAAATAAGCAAATAAATAAACAAATAAACGAATAAATGAATGAATAAATACCCCCAGGCAACCAATGGAGAAGCAGGTTGTGCAGAGGAACCAGGCCCCGTGGATGCGGTGAACTTGTAGGAGTTGAATATTGCTCTTGTGGTGCTGTGGACACTACTTTAGTGGTGACATAAGACATTTTTATATGAGACATCTCTCCCATGGGTGGGCAATTAAACCTCTGAATTAAGTTCACGTCTAAACGACTCTCCTCAGTTTCCTGCAGAAATTTTTGCTTCTTAATCCAATTTTATCAGACCTTGACTTCAGTAGTTTACTAATGCACTTTCCAAAACTCGCACCAAAAATGCATGAATTAATATATAAATGCCATTCACATGAAGTTGTGTTTCCTCCAAGCGCCACCATGAAACCATAGACAGGTGGCTGAAGAAGTGCCCTACTCTGCACACCGTGTCTATGGTTTGTCCAATATTATGATGTCTGTCTGAGAGAGACCATCAACAGTACCCGTCGACCCTTTCATTTCATACACACATGCCCATAAGTAAGGAAAGTTTTGAGGAGGAGGAAGACAAGGAGGGCACCCAAAGCAGGACTTTCCTGCACACCCCAATCTTTGAGATGCAGACTTAGGACGATTTCAACCAGGCTTCTGAGGAACCATCGTTAGTGCTGGCCTGATTCCCATAGAGGAGAATCCAGATGGGGATGAAGAGGGACACCAATCTGAGGTGGTGTCCAGTACCCAGCCAACGGGGATTCGTGAGGAGCCCCCTGAGGAATCTGAATGTATAGGACTGTGAGAGCATGCTTGGCTGGTTGGGGGGGGGGCAGTGGAGTGTTACATGGAAGTTATTAGGTTACACAATTGAAGTGCATCTAGGACAAGGTTGGGATATTGAGAGATTTCCCGGCCATGAGTACATGCACTAATAACTTTCATTCTTTAAAGAAATCTTCCATTTTTAAAAAAAAAAAATTGTTTGTTTTTTGTTCACTGCATACAACATAACTGCAGTGGAAGCACCACTCCCCCAGAGTCAGGGCACCATTTTCTCTGCTCCTCAGCTCATGAGAGACATACGGTCTCACCGAAGGCGTATGAGGACTTCCATGGCACAGGAGCTTGCCAGAGAAGGCACACAGGTCACCTCCAATATCATCCACAAACTGTGCACTTCCATTCAATTGGTGGTCCAGGAACTGGGGAACTTCTAGGACAAACTGCAGGACATGTTAGAATGTGATTGCTGTGAAAGGAGGAACTCCCAGACCTGAATGCAGAAACAACTTGGTCTTGAACTGGGAAGGGTGGCCTCTGTGGTGGAGAGGGTTGAAAACTGATGGGCCCCATCCTGCTCCCGTTTCTAACTTGGCTGGTCTGCTGCTTCCCTCCCCCCACATGCCTGCTTCTTCCCTCCCCCTCTCCCCCCCGGGTACCCTCCATCCCCCCCACACACTGCTTCCCCTGCCCAGGTATTGCTTAATCAAGGGTCTGCTAAGCCTTCAATGTCAGGTGCTGCAAACCTCCCAAAACCCTGTATTGGTTTAGGTCTTAGGGCCAAACAAAAGCCATGAAAGGGTCACAGAGCATTAGAGTTCCTGCAAAAAATATCTTCCTTCAGAAGATTGTTTCAATGAAGTTTACTGTTTACTGTTCTAATTTTTTCAGTTACAAGATTTATCTGTACTAGTTGTATTTTTCCATCATTGTTGTGTTAATAAAGTATTTATTGTTTAATATAGGCTGTTTTTACACTGATGGCGCAGCAGTGTCGATGGGTGGAGATGGGTGTGGATGGGTGGGTGAGCACACCCAGCGAACACCTGGCAACGACGTGCAGGGAGACATTTACACGGACAGCACTGCACAGGGTTGTGGGAAGGAAAGGGGAGGGGAGGGGAGGGGCTGGCAAACACCCAGCGGCCAAACACCCATCCTGGGAAGCACCCAGAAAACACCTGTGCAAGTACACGGACAGCCAGGACCGACGGGGAAGCCCTGCCTGGCACAGCGACGGCACAACATGGCCGACTAAGGGCAAACAGCCGCGCAACATGGCCTCGCCCCCGAGCCACCAGGACCCACGCGGGCGGGGCAGGAGAGAGATGGGATGACAGCCACTACAAAGAAGCCGGTCCCACACAGCCCTGGCACAGAGCCCGGACAGCCCGGCGCCAGCCCCCCCCCAGCAGAGCAGCCCACACACAGCAGGCAACAGAAGTACGCAGGGATGGGCCCACAGGGGGTAAGTGGAGGGAAGGCACCCACACAACACAGGCAAACATGCAACCCCACCCCCAGAGGCACCAATTGGCAGAAGTGTTATTGACTATTTTTGTGTGCAGGATGTGTTCCTGGCCAATTGTCTAGATTTTAATGTGCTAGTGGAAGGATATAGTGATCATCTTCCCATTTCACTGATTTACCATCTTCCTTCCAGAACCCCCTCAGGATTCAACAACCTTGCTCCCCCTACTCCCCTGATTGGTGGGGGTAGCATTGTTTACCGTCGAGTTCACTGGACTACCAAGACACAGAAGGCGTGCCTAGAGTTTTAGGCCCAGGAATGTTTTTCTGATTTAACACAAGCCCTCCTTGATCCTGGACCCTGAGTTAATCCTTGGCAAATTTGAAGATCTAATAGGACTGTTTCGGAATGGGCTGACCAATGCTACTACCCATCCCCAATCAGCTCAGGCCTCTCCTCTCCCCCCGAGGTGGTTTGATGAAGATTGTTTTAGGCAGCGCTCCCTTCTTAGGCAGTGCATGTGCCTATTCAAGCGTGCCCCGAATGTAGCTAATTCAACTCAGTACACAAAGGCGAAGTGTACTTACAAAAAGTTAATTAGGGAGAAGAAGTTTCATTTTCAGCAAAATGCCTGGGAAACTCTTATGGTTGCCGTCAGGAAGGGTGATTTGCGGCTATTTTGGTCACTTGTTAAGTTGGGGTTTCGACCCCCCTATTCTCCGTTTTTTGCAGATTTGTCTGTATGGAATTCTTATTTCAAGGGTATTTTTAATAGAATGCCTGACATGGCCATCTTGGATTATGAATCATTTAGGAACACTCTTTCCTGGCCTCCAGTGACACCTGAAGAAGTTAGACTCTTACTTAGTAAGCGTAAGTCCCATAAAGCCCCTGGGATAGATGGCATACCGGCGGACCTATTCAAACAGAATCCTCATTGGTGGTCTTTAATCCTTGCTAAAGTATTCAGCACTATTAATGAATGTGGCCTGGTACCAGCTGGTTGGAACGTTAGTGTCGTAGTCCCCATCTTTAAAATAGGGGACAAAAATCTCACCCAAAACTATTGTCTGATCAGCCTGCTCTGTGTGACATCCAAAATGTATGCCAGATTTCTACTAGTTAAGCTGGAGACTTGGGCTTCCACTGCTAACTTTTTCACCGAAGAGCAGGCGGGTTTTCGGACGGGATATTTGACTCTGGACCACTGTTTTATGCTGAAGCATCTTGTGGACAAGTACCCTTTAATTAGAAAAGGTCGGTTAATAATGACCTTCTTAGACCTGAAATCTGCTTTTGATCTGGTGGACAGAAACATCCTGTGGAATAGGTTATATAAGACTAATATCAACCAGAGGCTGATTTCTCTGGTTCATGTTTTATACCACCAGACTGCCCTTAGAGTTAAAGTTGGAACCAGGAATCTAGCCTCTGCTCTTACTCCTGTCTCCAGTGGAATCAAGCAGGGCTGTGTCCTTACCCCCTTTTTATTCAACTTTTTCATTAATGGTATTATTGTGGCCCTGGAAGGCAATTTCTTTCTTCCTGCCAAGGTCCGGTTGAGACCTGTCCCTATCCTCCGGTTCGCATACGATATGGTGCTGGTGTCCTCGTCTGCTCTGGGAATAGATAGGATGCTTGTGGCTGTTGGCCAATTTTGCAGGGACTCTGGACTAACATTAAATTATGATAAATCCAAGGTACTTGTTGCTGGCAAACCTCTCGCTCGTCGTAAATGGACTCTTGATGGAGTCAGGCTGCAACTTGTGACATCCTACCACTATCTGGGTTTGTTATTTAATTCTTCTGGTACTTGGAAGTCATATATGTCTCTCCCCCAGCTCCTGTCTCTTAGATTGTAAGTCCTAGGGGCAGGGACCGTGTCTATTTTATTACTTTGTAAAGTGCCAGGTTAAACTGCTGGTGCTACATAAATGTTTGTTAATAATAATAATAATAATAACAACAACATATTTCGACAGCTAAATTGAAATTGAAACAGGCGGTGACTGGACTTCTGAGATTCTGGTGCCTACATGGGCGGGCGGGCTGTGTTACCTGCACTAAAAGCTTTTCATCTGAAATCTAAGCTTTGCGCCTTGTTTGGGGCTGAATTGTGGGGCCTTAGTGTCTTGGCCACTTTTGAGCCCATGCAGAACTATTTTTTGAGATCCTTATTAGGGGTCCCTATTTGTACACTGGTCTGTCTCCTTCGTTTAGAAACTGGTTCCCTTCCAATGAGAACCAAGCTACTCGCTCTTCCCTTAACTTACCGGTTTAAGGTGGAAGCCATGGTTGAGGATAGACTTCCTCGCCTGTGTCTGGAGGAAGCCATTTCTTGGGCTTCTTCTTCAAGGCACTGGTTGAGTAAGGTGGAGTTCCATCTGTACCAGTTAGGGTTATCCACTTCGCTCCCTTAGTCCCTTCTCATTTGTCAAGGCCAAACAGGTTATAAAGAGGCAATTAGTTGAACAGGCCATTCAGTTGCTTCGTTGTGCCCCATTTTATAGGGCATTTAAAAAACCCTTTGGCTGCGAGCTTTACTTAAGACTAGTTGATGACTAGAAACTTCGGAGAGCTATGACCTTGTTGCGCTTTGATTTACTTCCCTCCTGCGTCCTTTTGGGAAGGTGCAATGGCATCCCGTATGATGAAAGATTATATTGTTGTAACCTAGGCCAAGGTGAGGATTTGCTCCATATATTATTTCAATGTCCACTAACTTCCTTTTTAAGAGATTTGTACCTGGCCCCTTGGGTGGGCTCGCTTCTACATTTCTCTCCATTACAGCTGCTTCAATTTTGTTTGGGCTCGAACTCTGTTGATATAATACATAATGTGGACATTTTGGCTTTAAAACTTAGCAAACATGGTCTTAATTGATTCTAGTTAGATTTTGGTCCCCTTGAAATAGAGCTTTTGGGGGGATTTCATACTACTTCACATTGTTAAGAATGATATGTTTAAATCTAGAGGAGGATCCATTGTTGATTGGATTCCCTTATCCTTCGTATGTTTTATGTTTTATGCCCCCAATAGCTGCTCGTTTTTAGAAGTCTTTGATGTTTGTTAACTTTCTAGTACACATTTATTGATGATGTGTCATTTTTAGGACTTAAATTTTTAAATTATGATATGCTAGTGTTCTTTTATCCATATTGTTAGTTCTGTATGTACGAGTATTTGTTTAATTTGCTTTTGTGATATATTTTATTCTTTTGTCTCACACAACTGAATAAATTCAATTCAATTCAAAACAGCTGAATGTCAGGGCTCAGCCTGAGGGCCGCCAACAGCGTCTCCACATAGGGCAACCACTCCTCCCATACACCCCTGGCTGAGGGCCTCGCAGAATGACTGGCCATGGCAGGAGTGGGGCCCGCTCAGGTGAAGCAACAGGCGGGAGATGGACGACTGCAGCGACTGGGATGAGCACATAACGAGTAGCTACTATTGCCCACAGGTGGCCTTGCATGCCAGAGATAGGCCGGCCTGCTGGAGCCGGGGTGCTGCAACCCACACACAAAACAGAAGGGATGCAGCACAGGTGACGAGAGACGAGGGAGGCCACGGTCAGGCACTGCGCCAGTCCAAGGACCTGAGCCAGGCTTTGTATCCACACTGGATACAAAGTGGCAGCATGCAAAGATGGACCATGGCAGGAGGGACTGTAGTGCGGGTATGGAGGAAGCGGTACTCTGGGGTGCGCATGGTCCCAACCCCCCCGGCGGACATGCAGCTAGCACACTCATGGGGATGATCAGCAAGGCCTGACAACCAGTGGCAGCCCCAGAACACCCCCAGTGCAGTACCAACTGGTGCCCTGCCCCCCCCCCCCCACCGGGCTACACAGTACATCTCCTCGCGTGAGCGGGTGCCTGGTCTGTGAATGGGAGGTTGGACACCACGTTAGTGCTTCTGGCCTGTGTGCCCCACTGCCCACTACCACATGACCTGGGGTGCCTGGTGGGGCACCCCCAGCCGCCTCAAAGGCAATGCGCCAGCGGCCGCGGGGTCGGCAGCCATGAGCCGAAGGGCTGCGGCCAAAGGGTGTGGTCCTTTGGGGCCAGTCGCAGATGGAGGGGTTGATTGTTGAGATCAGGTGGGAGGGAGTGGTTGGGGTATTGGGAACTGTTAATAAATTAATGTCTGATTGTTTAATGCTGTTTCAGGAGTCTGCCTTAGCTTGTGTGGGACCAAGGTGGGCTTCTTTGTTGTATTGAAGAGGGTACTGTATGGAAGAGGAAGTAGAGATGGCTGACTCCCCTCTGGTGAGAGAGGGGTGGATCCAGCTATATACCCTGGTGGCAGCAGGGTATAGGTAGTGGGAGTGAGGGGACCATTTGCCTGATGTGTAGGCATGGTCAGAGTAGATATTAGTTGGGGGTTGGTTTTTTTTTCATATGTATGATATGATATCATTTATATTGTGTATGCTGGGTCCCCTGTGTGGGAATGAATCCCAGAAATGTGTTTGTGATGTTGTACGCCGCCTCGAGTCTTCAGAAAGAGTGTGGGATAGAAATTAAAATGCAATGTGAAATGCGATGCGATAGTGTGGCAGCTCCCCTCAGCCCTCCCATGTGGGGTCCCCCTGCCCTGCCCTTATGTGGGATGGCCCCCTGGCAGCTGATCACTGCAAGTGGGGCACGTGACAGTCATGTCTGCCATGGGGGCCGCTGCGAGCCCACCAGCCCCTCCCAACTCCCCCCGACACCCCAAGCCCTGTTGGGCCCTGCTGGTTGTGGTTGCATGCCCCCAGGTTCCTCCATTCCCACCCTGTACCTCTGCCCCCCTCTGCACCCGTCCCCCCTGTGTCCCCTTGGCTGGTGTGCCCCGCCATGGAGGTGCACCCACCTGGTGTTGGGGGAGCTGCCAGGCCCACCTTGTCCACCTCCTCCTCTGCGACCTCCACCTCGTGCATCTCCAGGCTGCCTTGTGCTGCAATGGGATGGGGGGTTATTAGTGTTTGCCAGCCCCCAGTGCCAGCTGCTTCGCCTCTGTCTGTGCCGTCCCCTCCCCCACCCCGGCCCCGCTGAGGTGATCGTACCTGGATCCTGTTCCTCCACTTCCTGGGGGCCATCCTGGGTCTCTGCTGGCTCTGTGCGCCCCCTGGCCCTGTGGCCGGTAGGCCTGTGGGTGTTGGGGGCACGTGCGGTGGTTCGGTGCTCGGATCCCCGGGGCACCTCCACCCCCTGTGGGATGGGGCTGTCCCCTCCCGCTTCCTGGCTGGCCTCGCCAGGGGCACCTCCCCTCCCCCTGATCCACTGGGTCAGTCAGGAGGGGTTGCATGGTGGCCCTGCATCTGCCCCTGGTGAAAGCTCTGCCGTGTGTGCGGGAGGCCACGATATCCCCGTCCATGCAGAGGAATTTGTCCAGCTCCTCCTGGAACTCAGATGTGTGCATGGCCCAGCCAGAGTTGAGATTGTTGTCCTTGATATGTTTATATCCAGACCTCAAGTCCTTTGCCAGCTGCATGCACTGGGTGACATCCCTATTGTACCCCTGCCACTGCATCTCCTTGGCAATGGCTTCATAGACCTGTCTGGTCTTGTAGCTGCACACCAGGTCATGCTGGACCCTTTTGGACCCCCACATGCGTATAAAGTCCCTGATCTCCTGCCTTTACCAGGGCTCTCCATTTTTGGGACCCCCGTGTGGGGGGCTGACTGGCTTGGTGGCATGGGCCCAACCTGTGGATGTGGTAGCCATGGTGATGGTCGTGTCCTGTTGGGGGTAGTGCATTAGGGTTTACTCCGGGTCCTGCTGGCCCTCTCCATGCCCCCGAGGGGCCTGTCCTCCCCTCTCCCTCCTGGGGTGCCCTTCTGCTCACCTGGTTGTCTGGGGGGTCCTCCTCGGCCATCGTCCCAGTGGTGCAGTGCTCCATTGTCTGGGAGCTGTCCTGCAGGGACCGGGGACATACCCGATCCCCGCAGGCAGCTCCTGCAGGCGGCTGCCGCTTGCCCTGTGTTCCCTGGCCCATGGTGCCAGGCCTGGGGTGCTGCCCTCCCAACCCTGGGAGGGGGTTCCCTCATGCTCACCTCACTCTCATTGCTGCTCCTTGGGCCGTGCCCCTGGAATGTGCTGGGCTGGGGGTTCTCTACTGGGGGGGTGTCAGTGCGGGCCCTCTGCCCTGTGCTGGGAGATGTGTGCTGTGTTAAGGCTTGGTGCGTTCCGCCCCTTCCCACCCCCACAGGGGCACTCCCTTGTACCTCCCATCTGGGGGCCCCCCAGACCAGCGGCCTGGGACCCCCCTTGTGCCTTCTGCCTGGGGCGCCCTGCCCTGCACCGCCTTGCCAGGGCTCTCCTGCCCCTAGGCACTCCTGGGTCTCCAGCCTCACCCAGCCCCTTCCTGCATGTGGGGTGGTGTCATCTCCCTTGGCCTTCTCGTTGGCCTTCCTGGTCACCATTGTGGAAGCCCGCATGCGTGTGCCATGGTTTCGCCATCTTTTACGGGCTCTCGGCCAGATGTCCAGTGTCCCCTTCTCTGTGGGCGTGTCTGCATGGCAGCCCATGCATGACCCATGGCACCAGTGCAGTGCGGCTCCACCGGTCCAGACCATGTGGCTGTGGGTGGTTTTGCTTTTACATGGACGCTCAGGTGTTGGACACCCATCTCCACCCACGGAGGGTGCCGGCTCCCTTGCGGCTGCTCCGTGGGTGTTGGCAGGTGTTGGCGGGTGGGTCGGGCATGTGCCCCCACCCACTCATGGACTTTTACACGGACGCTCTCCCACTCATTCAATGGGTGTTTCTGGGTGTTCATGGGTGGGTGGCGTCCATGTAAAAGTGACCATAGTGTTCTTTTTTTTGCACAAACAACTCTAGGGAGTTCATCAGAGTTGGTGGTGGTTGGCCTCAGGTCTTGGTGGCAATGTGGGTGAAAATGATAAGGGTCAGGGTTTGCCTGCCTAATGTGGGAGAAGAGAGTGTACAGAGGAAGGAGGGTGATAGATGGATTGTGCTCAAATTTAATGGTATGAGTCAGGGTGGGTTTGGGGAAGCAGTTACCTCAGTGGAAGCACAAGTTGAAGGTGAATGGAAACAAGAACTCAGTGTTCTGAAAATAGATATTTTTCTGGGGCTGAAGGTGAAAGCCAGGCTGGGCCATTGTTCCAGATGGGCAGGCAGAGGAGTTGCTTGGGTACCTGGGAGGTTCCCAATCCTCCACCATGGGGGATGCCCTGAACCCAAAAGAAAAGGGATGGGGGTGGTGACTTCCAAAAGAAAAAGGCTTTGTATGTGCAAAACGACCCCATAAGCCATTTTGCAAATGTGCACTTCCAAACAGAGACCCACCTCAGCAGTACACCGGAGGCCTAATCCTGCTGGGAAGCCTCTATCAGCTCTGGAGGGCTGGCAGCATGGTGCTGCAAGGAGGACTGCCAGTGGTGAGAGGCCTCCAGCAGCAGCAGCAACGGGTCGTAGCGCACCATGGCAAGGTAATGATACTCAGCTGTACCTCTCCTTTTCAGCTGACCCAGACCCTGCTGTCTAGTTGTTATCCCAATGTTTGGAGGCCGTGGCGGAATGGATGCAGCTGAGCAGACTGAAAGTCAACCCTGATAAGACTGAGGTGATGCTGGTGGGGAGAGCGAAGGAGGTAGTGGCCCCCCTGGTTGGGGGGGTTTGCCCTCCTATAGCTCAGCAGGTTCGGAGCCTGGGGGTGATACTGGACGCAGACCTCCGCCTGGAGCGGCAGGTGGAGGCACTCGCTAAGGCTGCCTTCCAGCAGCTGTATCTTGTACGTAGGCTGCATCCGTACGTCTCCGGCCCAGACCTGGCCTCCCTCATCCATGCCTTCGTCACCTCGAGGCTAGACTATTGTAACGCACTCTACGTGGGGCTTCCCTTGTTCCTGATCCGGAGGCTGCAGCTAGTGCAGAATGCAATGGCTCGTCTCTTTATGGGGATGGGCCATCGGGAGCATATGACACCTGTGCTCCGAACTCTGCACTGGTTGCTGATAGCGTGCCGAGCCAGGTTCAAGGTGTTGGTGTTGATCTATAAAGCCCTACACGGTCTGGGCCCCTCATACCTCAGGGACCGCCTCGCCCTCCACACCCCAGAGCGGCTCCTTCGGTCTGCCGGGGGTGCCTTCTTGGAGGTCCCCCGTGTTAAGCGGGGGACCACAATGGAGAGGGCATTCTCGGTGGCCGGGCCACACCTTTCAAACTCCCTTCAGGAGGAAGCTCGCCTGGCCCCTAGCCTGTTGACATTCCAGCGAAGTTGCAAAACCTGGCTGTTCGCCCAGGCCTTTGGGGAGGGTGGGAGGGTAGGGAGAGGGTTTTTTAGCTCCCCCACCTGATTTGTTATTATGATATATTACTGATGATATTTAGCCCTGTTTTAATATTTAATATTATTGTTATGGAATGTTTTAAATTGTTTTTATTGTACTTTACTTGTTGGAAGCCGCCCTGGGCTGCGTTGCAGGAGGGGCTGGGTACAAATTTATTAAATAAACAAATAAATAAATAAATAAATAAATAAAGGTAGCCTTCTGGGAAGCTTCCAACAGCCACAGCAGGTCAGCAGCATGCTGCTGCCAGGAGACTTCCAGTGCCAGGAGGCATCCATCAGCAGCTGTGGTGTATCCTCATCCCCATCCTCCGAGGCCAGTAAGTACAGTCACCAGGTCCCTGGGGGTTGCAGGTGGGGGTGTTAGGAATGCAACCATGGATCCTCACCCCCACCCCCTCTGAGGCCAGTAATGGGCCCTAGAAAATGGGGCTGGGGGAAGTTGGACCCACTGTCCTAGTTGATGAGGTTCTGGGGATTAGGGATAGGTTGTTGTTTTTTTCAGTTCCAGACCTGGTTCCCTTCCCATTGAAGTCAATGGAAAGATTTCCCAAAAACCAGAACTGGAATGGACTCAATTTTTGGATGGTTTGTATTTAAACTGAAACAGCCATTTGGGGCTGTTTCTGTTTAAAAACAAACTGAAATCCCATCCCAACCTTCCTCTAACCCAGTAGTCCATGCTCCCCTTGCAAAAGTCTGTAGCTATTGTAGGAGTGGTGGGGAGGGTTTGGTAAACTCTACTGATGAGAAAAGTTCCAGAGATTAGCTTTCCCATGACCCCCATAAATGCTATGTCCTGGATGCACAAACCACTTATTCCAGAGTAGTCTCATTGAATTCCTGACTGAAATAAGCCAGCCAAAATACCTCAGTAACAGAGATAACCAAACTGAAAAATCTGAATAACTATACAAATATGATTTCAGTGGCAAATAATTATTCAAATGATTCTTGTGCTACCTAAAAATGAAAATAATGTTAGCTTAATAGTGCTACAATGAAACTACTTCAGAGTAAATTATTTGTGGATCATAGCCGATTTGTAGAGAAACTTATCATTGTCCTGCTTTGTTTTTAAAAAAGAAATGTATTTTGTTCGCTTTTATATATATATCAGTGTCATTGATGTATTTCTTTGAAGGACAAAACAAGTATGATAAAAACGTTATCTTTGTTTGCAACATTCACCACTATTGACTGAAATGATTCAGGGCATAAAATAAGTTCTGCACTGGCCAGTAAAAGCAATAAATTGGCATTCATTGAGAGTACTTTAAACCTCATCCTCTGTGTTGAAAAAAACATGTAATGGGACTTGGGGTACATTTCTACCTCAGTCCATTGGCACTTACGTGACCTGAATGTGCGAACTAACATGACGTGTATAAATCTACCCCGTGGTAAAACACATTGGGGTAGATATTTATACACTACTGCTTTTTTTGTTTGGGGCGCGGGGGACAACAAGAAGGTTAATGGTAACCAACTTTCCTTTGGGGATATTGTGTACCTGTGTGAAGGTAACAATGTCCTAAAAGGGAAACATTGGAGAGCTACTAGCGTGCACGTTTTTGCAAGAGCTGTGCACCCAGGGTAGAAAAAATACCCTAAAACAGAAGATAAGGGTTTTTAAAGGGGCCTTTTTTATTCCACAGTGAAGTATGAGCAATATTGTACTATTGGGTGTTGTTGATTTAAATGTTTGACCCCAAACACTATTATGAAGGCTAACATAAGAGAATCCTGTCTCTGAGGCAAGTCACCTTTTACTATTCTTTTTGGCAATATTTGTCAGTTAATGGTCACCTGAGGGGGAAAAAATGTCATTCAGGTTTCTCACAGGGAATTACTGCATTGTGTAACCTGACAATAACTAGTATATTTTTAACAACTATGACAGGTATCAGGTATTGCTATGTCTAGACATCCTTGCCCACAATCCCCTGAGCAGGCATCTTGGAAATAATACCATGGTGATGACTTCATCAGATTCTCTTGTTGCCTAGGGGGTAAACTATGTTGTACAATGGGACAATTATATATATTTATCCATTGTTCACATAATGTTATTATACTGACTTTATACCAAATCAGTTGAGTAAATTGCTATAATCATTTACCAGAATGTAGAGCAACCAGCAACAATCCACACAAACTCAGCTGTGGCAAGTTCCATATCTGAGAGAAAATGAAGCAGCATGTTAAACAATTATACCTTGATTTCTAGGTACCCATGAAGACTAGCACTGAAATGAATAAGCATCTCCATGTTTGTGAATTCTATATGCATCTTTAGATATCACATCAAATAATTATTTGCCATTGGAATGATATTTGGATATCTATGTATTCAGATATTTCAGTTATTTTGGTATATCAGTTGAGTTATTTTGGTTATTATTATTATTATAAACATTTATATAGTGCCAGTCGTGAGATCTGGTGCTGTACAGAACATAGAAATAGACTTGGTCCCTGCCTGTGGCTTACAATCTAAATGACAAGGAAGGGGAGACAGGGAGAGGGGACAGAGGGAGAGACAGGGGAGAGGACAGACAAACATTCAAGTGGATGCGAAGACTCAGGAGCGCGTGTTTGGCTTGGCTACAATCAGGTTGGTTGCAGCAGTCTGCAGAGGAGGGCAGACAGTAAATATAAGGGGAACGACTAGCAGGCATTGGGAAAGGCGGCGAGGAAAAAGTGGGTCTTGAGGAGGGATCTGAAGGACCGGAGGGAGGGGGCAAGGTGGATGTGGGTAGGGAGGGAGTTCCAGGCATGGGGGGCAGCGAGGGAGAAGGGTCGAAGGCAATTAGGTGAGCAGGAGAAATGAGGGAGAGTGAGGGAGGGGACAGAGGAAGATGCGGAGAGCATATGCAGGAGCGCGTAGGGAGATTAGGTCTGAGAGGTAAGGGGGAGCTTGGTTGTGGAGTGTTTTGAACGTGAAAACCAGGAGTTTGAACAGGATACGTTCAGGAAGGGGGAGCCAGTGAAGAGAGAAGAGG
>QEPC01010320.1:1370615-1461754 GCA_003113815.1 Sphenodon punctatus
GGCAGCGGGAGTAGATGACACGTTCCAGAAGCTTTGAGGCAAAGGGAAGGAGGGAGACTGGCCGGTAACTAGAGGGGTCAGATGGGTCCAGGGTAGGCTTTTTGAGGATGGGGGAGACAGTGGCATGCTTGAAAGCAGAGGGGAAGGAGCCTGTGGAAAGGGAGAGATTGATGATATGTAGAAGGGGGGGCAACAGTGGGAGCAATAGAGGTCAGGAGTCAGGAGGGGATCGGGTCAAGGGGGCAAGTGGAGGGGTTGGATGAAGAGAGCAGAGCGGAGATTTCCTTTAGAGAGGCAGGAGGGAAGGATGTGAGGAGACAGGGGGGAGGGGGAGGGGGGACGGGAGCAGGAGGAGGAGGTGGGTGGGAGGCAATGTCCCGACGAATCTTGTCAATCTTTGAGGTGAAGAATGACGCAAAATCCTGAGCAGCAAGGGAAGAGGGCGGTGGAGGGCAGGGGGGGGTTAAGAAGGAAGTCGAAAGTAGAGAAGAGGCGGCGAGGGTCGTGAGAGAAAGATACGATCCTGGAGGAATAATAGCGTGGTCTAGCTAGGGAGATAGTGGAGGAGAGGGAGACTTTGTAGTGGAGGAAGTCAGGGAGGGAGCGGGATTTGCGCCAGAGGCATTCGGCAGCCCGGGTGCAGGAGTGGAGGTAGCGGATAGTAGGGATGAGCCAGGGGTGGGGGTTCAGGGACCGGATGGGGCATGAAGAGAGGGGGGCAAAAGGGTCGAGGAGAGAGAGGTGTTGAGATCGGAGATGGCAGAGTCAGGGGAGGAGGAGGAGAAAACGGGGGGGAGGAGGGGGATAGAGAGGAGGCAAACTCCATGGGAGGTAAAAGCTTGCATATTGCAGAAGGGACGTGGAGAGGGGAAGGAGGAGGGGGGGCAGTGGGAGAGGCTGAAGGAGGCGAGGAAGTGATCAGAATTAGGGCAGGGATCAAAGGAGAGGTCAGCAAGAGAGCAATTTCATGAGAAGATGAGGTCGAGGGAGTGGCCGTCAGTATGGGTGGGGGAGTCAGTCCAGAGTCGAAGATTGAAGGAGGAGGTCAGGGAGAGAAAGCGGGAGAGAGCGGGTGTGGAAGGTGTGTCGACGTGAATGTTGAAATCACCAAAAATGAGAGAGTCACATCATAATTTCAAAAATTTTGCAAACTTCGTGCTGAAACTAAATTACTGAAATAAGTGAACCACAATGGAAGAACTGAAACAACCAAACCAAAATGATCAAAATGGATATTCATTTTGGGAACAGAAGCAGGCACAGAATAGCAGCTCATATCAATTTTGTCAGTCCTGATTCGAAGCAAGTAAAATCATCAACCAAGATATTCACCTCGAATATTCATGCTAGCTCTAAGGAAGACCCTATTACAGCTAACGTTACATACTAAAGTCACAGTCATTACTGAGAGTATCTACACAGAAGCCCTGGAAAGTGTTTGGGGGTATAAATGGTTTGTAGATTGCTGGCTAAAGTTATATAAGCAAGGCAAACCCTCTGATGTGAGAGGGACCTAAATCTTTGCTGGGCTCCGTACTTTGCAAGATCAAACCCTTTCTATGTCAGCTTCTAATGCATCAATAATTGCTCCTTACTCCTCACTCCCTCATAATCAGAGGTGAACTGGACCACCCATTGGACAGGATAAACAACAACGTTCAGGGCATTGCATCCCATGGACTCCTTGGTGCAGCCCCAGAAGACTGGTGCAGCCTGCAGGGCTCCTACCCCACTCTGCGGGAAACAAAAACACCCCCAAACGTCTGAAAAGTCCATTCTGGAGATTGCAATGAAGATGGAGCACAGCAGCACTCCTGCGCTCCTCCACCAATCAGTGCAGTTTGAAGTAAGAGCACCTTTCCTTTCTCACTTGCATCACAGGCTCCGGTTTGGGGAGGGTGCCTGTGTCATTTTGCCCAAGATATCAAAACAACTCAGACTTGTCCTGTCCATAATTCCCTCTAGTAAGGAGGGACGTTTTCTTTTAACTTTATAGGTAACTTTCATCAGTGTATGCATTGCATTGCTGTGCCTGTTCAAGTTTTATTCCCCCCCCCCCGCCCCCCGCCCATTCTGTCAGGAGTCAAAGGCGGTGATGTTTAGAATAGCATTCTGTCTAAACCTCTTCATAAACCATACTCACAAGGTTGATTTAATTTGCTTTTGGTGGTGGCTGATAGCTCTATAATTGTTAAGGCCTGCCAGTGTTTGCATTATATACCCAGGCAGTACTGACCTACAGACGCTCAGCCTTGAGTGAATTGTTTAATGCTGCAATTCTTTTAAAACTCAGCTTTATTATTTACTATCAAAAATTCCACAGTGTAATAGCTTTTGACACTGTGTAATGCCTTTATTAAAAAAATAAAATTGACAGGTAAGTAATTTATAAAGCGGCTTAATTGTTTGGGGATGTTTTTGAATAGTTTTAAAAGCAAAGACAGCAATACAGCTTGTGGCATACAGTATACTGCTTCTCTCCAACGATTTGTCAATTTTCCTTTCAGTGTCTCTATTATGCAAGGACTCTGTAGCCCAGTTCATCATAGTCATAGAACTGAACATCACATAGATGTCACCTAGATGTCACCTAGTCCAATATCCTGGAATGAGTTAGGATTTGCTATACCTAGATTGTTCCAACAACTGAATTCACCAATCAAAGAATCCAGCCTAGAATGAAATCTTCCACAAGGAGAGAGCAGGAGTAACCTGGTTGCACCAGTGGGTGAAAACAGACATGCACCTTAACACCACTTTAACATTTCTTATGCATGTTGCAGGGCTGCATAGAGCACCAATACAGCCCAACAACATGTATAAGAAATGTTAAAGTGGTGTTAAAGCAGTGTTAAAGTGGAATTATGTGCATGTCTGTTTTCATAGTGGGTGTTTCTAGACAGACCCAGGGATGGCCTCCTGCGGGTCTGTTCCGGAGGGGGTACTCCAGGTCTGCTCTGATGGTGGCGGGTTTAAATGGAGCCTGCTGCCACCACAGACTGAAGCCAGCACACTCCCCCTTCCCCACACCATAGAGCTGCATGTGAATCAGCAGCTGCTCTAGGCTGCTACCCACAAGTCTATGGTGGTTGCCAGGGCAACCTGATGCTGACAGCAGACCTGTAGGAGTCGTCTGTTCTTTAGTCAGTCCACTGCTCTGCCCCCGGACGGTGCTCCAGGTTCTGGCAACCCACTCCACTCACAAACCAGTCTAGGAACTTCTGGAGCAGCCCAATTGGCTGCTCAGTTGGCTTCTCAATCTGCTCCGGCAGCAGCAGATTTAAATGGAGCCCACTGCCACCATGGACCGCAATCTGCCAGTGCACCCTCCCTCCCCCACACCACAGAGCTGTGGGTGGATCTGCAGCTGCTCAAGGCTGTCACCCGCAGCTCTATGGCAGTTGCTGGGGCAACCTGTAACAGGAAGTGGAGCTGCAGCAGCTGGCCATCCTTTAGACGGACCATTGCTCTGCCCCCGGCAGGTGCTCCAGGTTCGGATGGCCAACTCTGCTCACAGTACTCTGGTAAGTTCTGGAGCACTGCCAGCAGAGCTGGCCCAGAGCAAGCACTGCCTGCTCTGCTCCTGCTCTGCTTCACCCCAGGGTGGCCCACCTGTACACGGACAGGTCACATGGAGGTAGAGCGGAGCACAAGCAGAGCAGGCTTCCATCTAAAACCACCTAGTGTCTCAAATGACAAGGAGCAATTTTACAAAATATATCCAGATGACCCAAACAAGTAGACACTGCATGGGAAGATGAAAAACAGTCAATCTAACCTGGAGAGAAATTTGTTCCAAAACAAATATGACAATCAGTGAGACCTTGAGCATGTGTTATGGGGTCCACTACTCAGGCACGCAATATAAATAAATAAATAAATAAATAAATAAGGTTTTTAGCACCCAGATACCAGAACACCCCATCAGCACCACTCCGCTACTTGTGGCCATCTTGATTGTTTCATAAAAGAAAGTGGAGGAACTAGCATGTATATGTGCTACAAAGTACAGACCAGACTTTAGGAGCATGCTGCTCAGATATTTTTCATCCATAATCCATAGACACATAGATTTTATAATTGGAAAGGACCACTAAGATTCAGTTCTTTCTATTGTATGTTTATTGTAGCCAATTCAATTCCTACCAGTTATTACAGTATCAACCCTCACTACGGGTCACCCATAAGGCTTCAATAGAGCTACACTGGAATAAGTGGTATGTGGATCACAATAATATATGGGGGGAAAGGATTAAGTGTTTTTTCCTGTGCATTATTAGCATTTCTGTGGTGTATTCCATATCTGAGAGACTAGCCACTAGGGATGGGACATCAACGCAAATACCGGGTACCGGTTTTACCGGTTCCCGGATTTAAGAATACAGGCTTACCAGATTAATACCAGTTTACCGGTACCGGATCTTTTCCATTGATTTCAATGGGGAACTGTCCCCATTGAAATCAATGGAAATAAACAAAAAACTCCCCCCTCCCCGAGTCCAGGCTGCGCGGGTGGAAGGGGGGACACCCTGCAGTATCGGATTAAACCCGGTAATCCGGCCCATTTACTGGATTCCCCGGTACCAGATTTTTTACATTGCGGCCATTCAAATGAATGGCCGAAATGTAAAAAAAAACCACAAAAAACCCCCCAACACTTTCCCTCCCCGAGTCCAGGCTGCGCGGGTGGAAGGGGGGACACGCCCCACCCACTCTGCCCAGCCTGGATTTAAACAATAAAATAAATTTGTGACCCCTACTGCGGGCTCCGGGCCGCCACCGGCGACCCAGAGTCAGTCCAGCACCAGCGTCCAGCAGCCGCCAGCAGGTAAGTAAGTACCGGTACTACTGATCCCTGGGTTGGGGTGGGGTTTAACACCCCCCCACCCCAGGGATCACCCTACTTCCCACCCAGGGATCGCCTACCTACCTTGAGCTCCGGGCGGCGGCGGCGGCGGTGCTCCGGCAGCTTCAGCGCTGGCTGTGGCTGCTGCCGGCTTCAGCATGCTACTAGGCCTTCCGGGCAACCCGGAAGTTCCCCGGAAGGCCTAGTAGCATGCTGAAGCTGGCAGTCACAGCCAGCGCTGAAGCCGCCAGAGCGCCACCGCCGCCGCCCACAGCTCAAGGTAGGTAGGTGATCCCTGGGTGAAGTAGGGTGATCCCTGGGGTGGGGGGGTGTTAAACCACCCACCCACCCCAGGGATCAGTAGTACAGGTACTTACTTACCTGCTGGCTGCTGCTGGACGCTGGTGCTGGACTGACTCTGGGTCGCCGGCAGCGGCCCGGAGCCTGCAGTAGGGGGTCACAAATTTATTTTATTGTTTAAATCCAGGCTGGGCAGAGTGGGTGGGGCGTGTCCCCCCTTCCACCCGCGCAGCCTGGACTCGGGGAGGGAAAGTGTTGGGGGGTTTTTTGTGGTTTTTTTTTACATTTCGGCCATTCATTTGAATGGCCGCAATGTAAAAAATCTGGTACCGGGGAATCCAGTAAATGGGCCGGATTACCAGGTTTAATCCGATACTGCCGGTACACCCAATACTGGCAGTATCAGATACCAGATGATCCGGTAGTCCCACCCCTAGTAGCCACTGATCACTCATATAACTGGGTTTTCTTGATTGAAACTATCATTTACTATGTGACAGAGGATATTTTCAGACATGCTGGGCCTCCCAGCCCACCACGCTGAACCCCATCCCACCCCACCCTCAGTCCGTGATCAGGTCAGTCATCCTTTAGACGTGCCGGCCTGATTACTGTAGGGAATCTGGGAGGGGGCGAGGCTGAGTGGCGTGACATGCGGCTGCACGGCCCTGCCCCCACGGTCCCACAGATGCCCACCCTTATGGAGACGGGTGGGTGCAGTGGCCAATGAGACCACTGTGCCAGATCCCGTCCTGTGGTTGGGGCCTGATTCCAGGACAGGGCTGGGTAACAGTCATCGTTACCCATGGCCATTCCCAGCCCCATCCCAGATCATGGCCAAACTAACCACAGTTCTGGAGTTGAGGCTGGCATCAACTCCAGAACCATGGTCAATTTGATCCGGGCCGGGTGTTCACTTTGGTGAACATCTGGCCGGGAGCAAACAGATACTCGCAAGATCTCTGCCACGACACCTGATTCACTGTGGTTCAGTATGGTTAGCAGCAATCTTGTAATGTCTGAAAATACCCATAGAAGGGAATGGAAATTCAGAGTTTGGAGGAGAAAGTTAAATAGTGTGCAGGGAAAAAAGGAAAGAACAATAAATTCCTGCAAAGTAAAACTCAGCATTATTGACTTGAAGAGTCAGAATACTATTGTACTCCAGATTTAGGGTTTCTGCAGTACACACACAACAAACAAGATAGACACTACACTCCCAGGATTGGGTCACTAGGTTTTATTGCTTAGGGATTGGAATAGGGACAGTGAATCCAGATCTGCTCCTGTCCAGGATAACCAGCAACACAGACCCTTCCAGCTAGCTAAGATAGTTCTGAGGCCCTGTACAAACTGAGGGTCTCATACAGAACAAAGGAGATGGCAAGTTAAGAATCTTGATTAAATCTTAGCTCCTTGGGGAGTGTGAAGGGCTTTGCATCTCATGCCAGGGAGATGCCCATGGCCACTAGATTTGATTAGGAAGCCACCCTTTCATGCAAGAACACCGGCCATATGTCCTTACAAGACCTTTTTTCTGATTCTGACCATTTATGGAGCTGCAGTCTGCCCTGGACATGCCAGGTCATGTCAGAACAAGCCAACAAATGCTGGTTGCCAAAGCCAGATGCCCCTTCACACTCTTTCATGCTATTGTCACACAACGCAAAGTTGAAAAATTCCTTAATAAATTACCTTCTCCCAGGGGAAAGGAGACAAAACTCTGCTTAAGGCACTTAAAACAGAAGAAGCAGTCAGGATAAGTCACCTTCCACAATGACTGAAATTAACTGTAAATGTTATCATTGGGTGCTTTTAGATGGATGGCAGTTCCGATTCTGCCTGTTTCAGCCCTCGGTTGGTCAGTCCATTTAAAAGCACCCCCCACTAGATGTGCAATGGGAGCAGGCGATGCCAGTGGCACTAGAAACATTCTGGAGCACCACCGGCAGAGCAGGCCAGCCAAACCTGGGGCACTGGCCAAAAGTAGAGCTTCTGTCTGTCTGATGGGTGGACCCACACTGCAGTGCCACTCCCAGCCATCTATTGCTCCAGACAACATCATAGAGTTGCAGGAGCCAGCCTAGAGTATCAGGTGATCACCCGCAACTCTATGGTGCGGGGGTGAGGGTGCTGTGGGAAGACCACAGGCCCAGGAACCGACCAGGTCAGCCTAAAGTGGACCCAGTTGTGGTTGGAATCAGGCAGATGTGGAGATGCACGCCTGGAGCAGCTTGGGGTAAGGAAGCCTTTGCATCCGTCTAAAAGTACCCATTGTGAGGTACAGTCAGGCAAACGCAAAATTTTCATGTGCAAGCTTTATGGGACAAAATCACACAGGGTGAACATTTTGAAAATAACTGATTTTGGCACCTGAATCACTTAGGTGCTTTAGAAAATTTGATTCTAATTGATTGGTAAATGTGAAATTGATTGTTGTGTCACCTCAGTCTCATAGACAGAAACTGACCTGGCACTATGAGCTAAAAAGAAGTACAATGCTCTTCACCACCCTCACTGCCCTTTTTGAAAGTCAGTATGGGTGAAGCCACACAAGACAGAGTGGGAGGCTACTATACCTTGGGTAGGCTTACTCCACTCTGGGCACACGATGCAGCACGCATGGCTGGCACCCGCCAAATGTTCCCCTTGGAGAAGGAGGAGCAGGGCTGTTATGTTATGTAATCCATCCTCAGAAAAATTCCAAGGACATGTTGTTTTATCAAACAGCATACGCCTGCCCCAGGCGGGGCAACTTTTGTGCCTGGGCTGCACTTGTTCCTCCGCACAGGGAGCACTGCTGCAAGGCCTTGAGCAGCAGGTGCTGTTGCCCATCACATGCAGCCATGACACAGCCAGGGGCGGGATCTCAGTTGGGCTGGGGGAGGGAGGTGGAGCAGGGCCAGGCACCCACTCATGTGGCCAGTGCTGCGACCTACCCTGGCTGTGGCGGCAGCTCCGAAAGCAGCCCATCCACCCAGCTTCCCCATGATTATCTGCCTGGCTCCCTGTGCTGGCCCTACAATGTAGCAATGGTGATTACCCAACATGAGGCCGTGCAGGGATCAGGCCATCAGAGCTCATCTGCCTGCACCTTGTCTTTCATAAAGAAATGTTCCTGATAAATGCCTCCTTTTGGAAGGGCGGGGTGCCAGGATGCCTCAAGGAGGTGGTGGTGCGGCCCCTGCTTAAGATCTTTAGATGTTGATGCACTCGCTAGATATCAGCCTGTCTCCAACCTCCCCTTTTTAGGGAAGGTTATTGAACGGGTGGTAGCCCAGCAACTCCAGGACCATCTGGATGGCATCAGTTTCCTGGATCCTTTTCAATCAGGATTTCAACCAGGATATGGCACCGAGACTGTGTTGGTGGCCTTGGTGGACAACCTCCACCGAGAGATGGATTTGGGGCGTTCAACATTACTCATCCTGTTTGATCTCTTGGCAGCATTTGATACAGTTGACCATGGGTTGCTGTTGAGGCAGCTATGGGACCTGGGGGGATGGATGTTGGCGGGACTGTCCTAGGATGGTTCCACTCATTCCCCGAGTCCAGGCTGCTCGGGGAGAAGCCAGCGGGTGGTGCTGGGGGAAGAAACATCTAGCCCCTGGGTTCTTGCTTGTGGCATACCGCAAGGTTCCATTCTGTCTCCATTGTTGTTTAATATTTACATGCAACCCCTGGGTGAGGTTGTGAGACGGCTTGGTGTGGGTTGCCACCAGTATGCTGACGACACTCAGCTATACCTCTCTTTTTCAGCAGACCCAGGTCCTGCAGTCTCGGTGCTTTCCCAGTGCCTGACGGCAGTGAGCAACTGAATGAGGCTGAGCAGACTGAGGCTGAACCCTGATAAGATGGAGGTGATGTTGGTGGGTAGGGCAGCTGAGGCGATGGCCCCACTTGTGGAAGGGATCAGTCCCCCACTGGCCCCGCAGGTGCGGAGTTAGGGGGTCCTGTTGGACTCTGACCTCTGCCTGGATTGTCAGGTGGAAGCAGTGGCAAAGGGAGCCTTTCACCAATTATATCTTGTGCGTAAGATCCAGTCATATGTCTCAAACTCCAACCTGGCCATCCTCATCCATGCGTGCATCACTTCTAGGTTGGATTACTGCAACATGCTCTATGTGGGGCTGCCCTTGGTGATGGTTTGGTGGCTGAAGCTGGTGCATAATGCTTCAGCCCACCTCCTGATGGGGATGGGCCGTAGGGAGCACATTACACCAGTGCTTTGGGCTCTGCAAGTGGCTGCCTATAGTGTCCTGGGCCCGATTCAAGGTGCTGGTGTTGACCTTTAAAGCCGTACACAGTCTGGTCCCCTTCTACCTGAGAGATCACCTCACTCCCCGGGCTCTGAAACAATCTCTGCGATCCACCGGGGACACCTTCTTGGATGTTCTCTGGGTAAACGGGGGGGCCACGATAGAGCGGGCATTCTCGGTGGTCATACCACAGCTGTGGAACCCCCTCCCAGAGGAGGTTTGCCTGACCCTGAGCTTGTTAACCTTCTGCCAGACCTGTAAGACCTGGCTGTTCATCCAGGCCTTTGGGGGAGGGGGATATAGGGATCGGATTTTTTAACCCGTGGGTTACACCTCTTATTATTGTATATATTGTCTTTGTAACACCCCCTTTTTATATATTTTTATGTTTTTATTTGTTTTAACTTATGTAAGCTGTCTCGAGTTACCATGAGGCTGGATGGGACGGGATATAAATAAATAAATAAATAAATAAAACCAGATTAAATCCTCATTCAAATACTCTTAATTCAAATTTAAATTGTTTTATTCTCGATTCTGTTAACCTCGTTCTCAGATGAATTTTGCTAAATCAGAAAAGGAGGCTTCTAAATCAGAAACCTCCTTAGCGAGGCTTACCCTAGTTTATGTCATGTAGTTTAATTAGTTAAAATGGATTGATTTTCCCATGTAGACAGGTTCTAATGTCCTACTGGTTTCTGGTATGGCAGGATGGTCTTTAATGCTTAAAAGCTACCACAGCCAGCTTCATTCTGTTTAAAAACATGTTATTTAATCAGAGCTTAATCAAAATGCAAGGCGCAGTAGTAACTGTTAAAAACTGAAATGCACTGAACTTTGGGCATTCTGCCAGTTAGTAGTATATTCTTCAGCACTGTGCTATCCCACCAGGGACTAAAGTGCCTACAAAACTAGTGAGATATGACATAAGTAGAGATGGAGGAAGGCAAAGCAGTCTGTTAAGGCTTTGCTTTCTTTGGCAATGGGCCATGTCAATATTTGTTTAACCTGACCAAAAGAAGGGCTTTAGGGTAGGAAAAGCCACTCTGAAATTGCAAATGGGAATAAGTTAGTTGTGCTTTCAGTGGGAAGAGTTTTGCTCATCGAGAGCTAAGACATATGGCAGTTTTCACCTGTGAAAGACAGGTCAATTGCATTTGCAAAGATGAAGCAGAGCACAGATGGGACTGTAATTCTCATGCAATACAGCCCTCCGACACAAACAAAGGAAGTCTTTCTCCATGTGAGTAGAAAATATGCTGCCAACACCAGAGATCAAAACTGCCATTCTCATACATTCTTCTTTAAGTATCAAGAACAGTTATTTCTAACAGGATTAAGGCAATGCTAGGAGCTGGTCGAAAACTACAGTGGGGCTGAACCCAGGCCCCATGAATGCTGCGCGCACCCGCATAGAAACTGCACACACCTTCATTGTGGGTACGTTGTGCCGCATGGGATCTACAGGGCCTGGAATCAGCCCCAGTGTCATTTTAGGTGACAAATTTCAGTTTCAAAGACTTTAAATTGAAAAACTATATTATTATGAAATTATATGATTCTGCAAATTTTGTTTCCATGACAATTTTGAAATATTGACCAAAGTTACGGTGTTTGGGGATGAAAATTCAATACAATTGGATTTTTAGTTTCTTACACACTTTTGGCCCAATTCTAGTGATCTGTGAAGACATTTTAATGGATAGGGAGGTGGAGAACAGACTTTTTGGATAACATTTTTGTATAGCCAGTTGCAAATTAGCAACTGCTCCCAATGCCAGATTCTTTGTGTGAAATCATGGTTCCATTGAAAACCCTGGCAAAATCCTGACGTTGCAATCAACTGCAATAAACTGTGCAATCAATCATTTTCACTGGGACCGGGATTTTGTTCCCTGTACTCTGGAGCAGGGACCTGTCTCTAGTTAATGATTGTTCAGTGCCAAGCACATTGCTGGTGCTAAGCACCAATAACTAATAATACTTGTAGCAGAGATCTCAGATGGAGAGAGAACAGAGATCTCAGCAGAGGTGTGCACCAGGGACCCATCTTGTTATTCATTTTTGTTAATAATGAAATTTTGTTTTTCGTTATCGGTGTCATTATTGGTTTTGGTTTTAATTTCCATTTTTGTCAGCATGGGGGGTGGGGGGCTGTGGGGGGGGTAGAAGTGTCAGTGGCAGAAGTGCCAGCAGACTGCATCTCATTATAGCACACACACACACACACACACACACACACACACACACAAAGCCAACACACACACACACACACGCTGATGGAAACTAAATGAAACCGAAAACTAAGTTTTCAGTTTTGTGCATTACCAATATCCATACCAATAACGACACTAACAAAAAAAAATATTTCGGTATTGATTTTGTTATTATTGTTTTTGTTATTGTAACAACAACAAAACCCCATCAAAATAACAAAAACAAAATGCACAACCCTAGATCTCTGATAGTTTCTGCCATTCTTTGATGGTATGGATGGGGTACTATGGTTGTGCCAGAAGAAAGAATGATGTGGTTAGAGAGCTCTCCACTTTGGCTATTCTGGTTTGTAGAATCAATGGCCCCTACAAAGATGTAACCAGGGATAAATTAGACCAGTTAAGCATTGCTGAGGGGCAACAAAGTGAGTCAAGAATTATGGAATACACAAGGGAGAATAAAAGTTACATCCTCTATAATCTCCCATCTCAATTTCAAGCCCATATTTCTTAACTGTTAGCAGCCAGTTTAGTCATTTTTAGCTGTAATAACTCTATTCAATTATCTGAATTGCTCCATATGCCATTAAGATTTTTATTTTCTTGGAAAGTTAAGACAGTTTATAAAATAAAAAGCGACTTTGGATAACTCTACGCCATTCTTCAGTAAACCAGGTTTAATATATGAGGACACATATTCCCTACTGCACACAGAGGTTATGGTGCAGCTGGAGTATCATGCTGCATTTGTCACCTGTTTATTGCTGTCTGTAGAAGAACTGCACATTCATTACACATTAAACTCTTTATTAAATGAAGCCACCTCTTCATTAGCAATCAAATTAAAAAGTCTGTTCAGGTTATTCATGAATTTGGTTCTCCCTGCAGAGCTCAAACTTCACCCAAGATCCCCCAGCAAATGTATTTGTTCAATAGAAACAGATTGCGGTGGCAGAGAAAGGGGCACTTTTGTCATGAAATTGCAAAGCTGCGACCTCAAAAGTCTGTGGCATCAAGAGACTGACTTGTAGAGGCCACAGCAAATCTCATGCTAATAGCTAAGAAACAGAAGGTTGTTTGAGGACAAAAATGGCCTAATGCTAAGTAAGAAGTTTTGCTCAAATTACATTGAGCCACTTTCAGGGGAGCTTTTTATAAAACTGGATTGCTGCCTCTATATTATGCAACTATTGTATAGTTTATTTTTTTCAAATAATTTAGCATTTTTTTCATTTGGTATCCCTCTCTTGCCCCGGTACAGACTCAGAAGGAAGGACAGAGAAATTGCCAAAAAGTTCCAGAAATGAGAGCTGAAAAGGGGTAAATTGAGGCAAAAAGAAAAAGTTCAACTGTAAAAAAAGTTTGGACATTACAACAAGGCCATTGATAAAGTAAGTGCCAGTAATATTGTGACAGACAGGACAGGACAAGAAGAGGAAATAAAGAGAGAAAGGGGAGGGGGGTGGAGAAAAGCAATTCTCTGTTCTAATGTTTGAGGGAATCCCATAGTGTCAATGTGTTGTGCTGGTCTAAATCACGGGTTTCTTTAGTAGAAGTGTGACAGTATGATGTAGAAATTATATTTAACCCAGGCATTCAGAATTACCAAGCTGCTGATTCTTTCTAGGTTAACAAAGATATGTGAATGTGCTGCAAGGGAAGTTATGTGGGGAACCTTCTTTTAGTTAGAACATAAGAAGTGTCATACTGGGTCAGACCAACGGTCCATCGAGCCCAGAATCCTGTCTCGGACAGTGGCTAATCACGGGGGCCTGGGAGAAGCACCCAACAGGTCACCATGCTATCCATTCCCTGTGGGTCATCCCCAGGCTCCAGACAGTAAAGGGTTTTGTTCCCCAATCCTATCTGGCTAATAGTTGCTAATGGAACTATCTTCCAGAAACTTGTCCAAACCTCTTTTAAACTCAGCTATACTGCTGGCCTTGACCACCTCCCCTGGCAGTAAATTCCACAACCTAATTGTACGCTGAGTGAAAAAATACTTTCTTTTGTTTGTTTTTACTCTGCCACCTGTGAGTTTCATGGAGTATCCCCTAGTTTTAGTACTAGTTGAGAGGGTAAATAACCATTCCCTGTTTACAAGTTCCACACCACTCATGATTTTATAGATCTCTATCATATCTCCTCTCAGCCATCTCTTTTCCAAGCTGAAGAGCCCCAACCTATCAAGCCTCTCCGCATACCGGTGCTATTCCATACCCTGGATCATTTTTGTTGCCCTTCTCTGTACCTTTTCTAGTTCCGCTGTCTTTTTTGAGATGGGGTGATCAGACCTGCACACAATATTCAAGGTGCGGTCGCACCATTGATTTGTATAGAGGCATTATGACATCCTCAGTTTTATTCTCTATTCCCTTGCAAATTATTCCTAACATTCTATTTGCTTTTTTGACCGCTGCGGCACTCAAGTTAACTCATCTTGTCTCTAGTTAATTCATCCATACAGTTAGGCGCCCCAGCCCAAATTGTCCCCCTACTCTGAGCATATATTCAAGGCCATCCTCAGTACAGCTGAAATGAATATCTGCTCAGAATGTTATATTCAACAACTTTGCCTGCTTTGAATTGGGCCCGACAAATTGCTATTTGTCCCTGCTTTATTTGGATATTCATTTCAGTTTTCTGGGCTGGTTGTTTGTTTACTTCATTTTCCCCCCAGTCATTTCAGTTTGGGCATTTGGTCAAATAACCAAATATCCAAACTAAAATGACCAAGAAACTGGTGTCTCAGGGGTGTGGGGTGCAGTGGTGAAAGAAGCTGGTGGCTGGGGAGGCTAGCTTCAAGCAATTACCTACACCTGTGGCTGTTACCTGCCCCCTTCCAGGTGTACAGTATCTAGAGCCCTAGAAGCCAGTTAGTGTTGGCCTTCAGGCATTGGCCAAAGGATGAGGCCAAAGGATGCTGGCTGTTCTTTGGCCGTTACGTGGCTGGAGTGGCAATGGCGGGGAAGTGCTGCCAGTTTTCTTCGACTGCAAGATGTTGACCCCAGCCTTGGAAACAGGGCATCTGGGATGAGCAGCAGCAGTGGGAGAAAAGGAAGCAGCAGGTAACAGATCCAGGAGGCTCACATAAGGTGTCTTTAGACATAACGCTGTTCAGTGTTCTGTAACACAGTGTCCTACCGTTACAGTGTTTAGACATACCGTCAACACAATGTTCACTCCAAACACTGATTAAACTGTCAAGACCTGGCAGCATTCACTTCCAGTGTAGGGATGTGTGAACAGAACCGAGTTCGGATATTCTGTTTGGTTCGGTTCAAAAATCAAGTTTGGTTCGGAGGTTCGGTTCGGTCGAGTGAACTATTCGAGTTTGGTCAAATTCTGAACTTCCGAACCCAGTTCGTACATTCAAAATTGGTGGGTTTGGCCTGTTTTTGGCTTTCCAAACTGGTTCAAATTCGACTGAACAGTTTGGTTGAATTTGAGTTCGGGTCGGAAGTTCAGTTCGGTCGACCGAACTACTCGAGTTCAGTCTGAACTCCGAATCGCGTTCACACATCCCTATTCCAGTGTTCGGGGTGAACACTGTGTTAATGGTATGTCTAAACACTGTAACAGTAGGACACTGTGTTACAGAACAGTGAACAGCGTTATGTCTAAAGACACCCTAAGAGATTTGAGCTACCTAGTCAGTTGTCCTGAGACTGGCCCTATACCTTCGGCGATGCCAGATAATAGCTGAGGAGTAGCACCACCTGAGTGGAATCAGGGGACTACGGACAGCCTGTTCAAAGGAAATTAGGTCACTCAGAGTAGTTGTAGAGGAGCCTGTGAGGTGCGTCGTGGGACACTGGATTGGCTAGAGGCAATAGTATGTGATCTTGGAGCAGTGGAGGACCAAGAAATCTGGGGAAATGAAATATCAAAATGTATAGATTTATTTTTTTATTTATTTGGACTCATATTTCACCCTATCCCGAGGCCTCAAGGCAGGTTATTTTGGGGGGCTTTGGTGAATTTCCAAGGAAAGGGAGTTACAGAGCTGTGGGGCAGCCACTAAAAAAGCCTCACTACAGACCTTGACTGTGCACACTTGGCACCATGATGGAAGTAGGCTGTTCTCGGCTGACCTTAGGAATAAATGAATATCAGGTTTGGTGTGCATATTTGGATGGCTAGCCAAAAATGCAAATAATACTTGTGTTTGATTTCAGCTGATATCTCCAGTTGCATCAAGGGATATAATCTAGGGAACAGCCTGTGGAAGGAGACATTACACCCGACTATGCAAATTTGATGACATCAGCACAGACATCACACAATGACTGAATGTGTGTGTGTGTGTGTGTGTGTGTGTGTGATATCATGTGTTGTAATACGCTCTGTTTCCAGGCTGAAACAGTACCCAACACCACCAAGCCCTTGAGAAGTGACAGTTGTGTGCCCGCACATACAATGTATCAGAAAGGGAACATAAGAACAGTGATGCTGGGTCAGAGTGATAGCTGATCTAGGCCAGCATCCTGTCTCTGTCAGTAGCCAGCTTTGGTTGCTTCAGAGAAGTGCACTACAGGTCACAATGGAGGGATCCATTTTCCAGTTCCTGACAGTCAGAGTTCTCATCTCTTGAGCAACGTGATTAAAAGCTGTTTATGGACCTATCCTCTAAGAACTTATCCAATCTTTTTTTGACCCTAGCTATTCTATTAGCCTTCATAACAGTCCCTGAATACGAGTTTCTCAGGTTAATTGTGCACTGAGGGAAAGGGAGAACAGGCAAGAATTGGAGGAACTGGATGCTCATAACTTTAAAAATTCCCATTGACTGGCACTAGCATTTCACTCACTGACTGAATTTCAGAGATTTCTCTCAAGGTGAACAGATTCTATGGACCAGGGAAGCAATTATCCCCCTTACATTTAACTTAACAAAAGGCAGGGTAAAAGGTTGTGATAATGAGTTATCATGTGCTCTCCTGTGGGAAGGAAACAGCTACAGAAATAGATAGCACATGTCCAATGCAGCCCTAGTTTGATTGTAGGCAGCCAGCCAGCCAACACATGCATGACTAAAACTGATCTTTTAAAATGTGCCATAATGTTAATATAATGATTTGCCAGAGATGCATAAAAAATAAATCTAGTTTTGATGCATTTCCTTGGAGGAAATGTTGAGTGCACATCTTCTTCTAGTGATATAAATTCTTCTGTCTAGGCCAGTTAGCTTATTCTTATTATCTCTCCCTCATTATTAGTACATTACTATAGTGTCAGCAGACTAAAACTAGCCAGTGAACTTGCATCTCATATGAATCTCAGTTAATTTGGCTAGTCATAAAATGTGCTTAGGTCGGTCTTCCTCTTCCCATATTTGCTAACCCAGCACTACTAGACTTTCCTCTATGTCTGCTGGTGGGAGTTTTCTGCGTATCAATCCATTATGCACTGTTGAAAGGTAAGAATACAATTTATGGTGACATATATGGGACTATTATGAACTTTTGTGTTAAATTAATGCTTTTTAAACTAATCTATAGATATAAGCCTTTTTCAAATGAGATGCACCCATGTATGCATATGCATGCGCATGGCAGTGGGCATGAATGGGTGCTGCCTGTTTGAATGAGGCAGCAGGTGGGTGGGCGTGCATACTCCTGCAGAACATGCACGCCTAGTACCTCCACCCATCACCCACGCATGAAGCAATTGGGCAAAACAGTGGTTGCTCAGTGCGAGGGGATGTGGGGGGGGGGGGGGAAGGGAAATCAACGTGTACCTGTGTGCACCAGCCCCCCGCACTGCTCGCACTACGCCATACACACCGACTGCCCCTGCATCCCTGGGCTGTTTAAAAAGGTCTAATTTTGTCTTGTGGAACTTCAATCCCCACAACGGCCTAGGGTCTATAACAACTCCCCGGTTGCTCCAAAAGAAAACTTTGTACATGTTGAGCGCTATCTCCTCGGTTGTATCATTGATTCCCTGTGCAGTGACCATTTTATGTTCAAAGCGGTCATCCCACCCGTGGACTCTGTTAAGCTTTCTCAGACAAGTTGGAAATCACTTGTAGGACAATCCACCATAATTAAAGTCAATAGGAGTATCCAGTTGCATGTCATAAGCATCTGCCATGAATTAATAAAGACCACATCCTCAGTAGAATCCACCTCCTCACCATCTAGGTGTGTAAGGACATTTATGGTGTAAAAGATTAACACACATGTATTTAAAGATGTAATCACTCAATCCAGGGAAGTAGCTATAATAGATGCAGCACTTGCAGCTGCAACAGGGCCCATGTGGCTTCCAAGCTTACATGCATGTAGAATGCATATGCAGATTGGATTCGATTGCCCCAGCAAGGGACCCATTCCATCTTCTACATGAGGGTTCATTCCCATCTAGCTATGCCCTGACTCAACCTATAAAAGAAGCATCCAACCAAAGAGAGTTCAGACACCAGCACATCTATAAGCAAAGGGAGATTAATGGCTTGGAATGTGCTAGTTCTAGCCCAGATAAATAGATGTTGTTCCATATTATTATTATTATTATTATTATTGCAAAATGTTTAAAGGAGTAACAAACAGGTCAAATTTTGGAAGAAACTACAGAGATAGGAAGGAAATCAAAACATACATTCTTTCAAAGCAACTTGATTACAACAGCCGCTTTTACTTTGTACTGTTTTTTCACTGACAGATCATTCTAGGAGAATAGGAGCATCTGGATAAGGGCAGATGGCTAAACTGTCAGATAATGACATTTTACAAAATTTTAGCAATCTAAGTGCAATATGGTTCCAATCCCAAAGGTAAACACTGGTGCAGAAGTTACATCCCGAGCAAAAGACTATTGATTATAATTATTCTAGGAGAAGATTTCTTCCCAAAAGACCAAGATGACAGGAAGATGGAGAGCCCTCTCTGAAGAAATTTGGAGGCTGTGCCCATGGCAGTGTTCCCGTTCCGACATCTCTGCACAACATGCTTCAACACTGGGGCTTGCTTGTTGTGATGAGCTAAAACAAATGGAAGTCTCAGAGGATAATATATTAAAGTCAATCATTAAGAAAATTCCTCTTCTATAAATCTTTTGTTGCAGATGCCTTCACTGGATCCCAGAGATATGCCACAGTGTCGTCCACTATTGCTAAGAGAAAGTTCCAGCTCTGTCCTTGAAATGTGAACAGACTTGGAATCTAAACAAATTTCATCATCTGCCAAGTTCCGAGAATTTTTTTTTGCAAAGATACTAGAACAGGGTGACTGATTCAGTGGAGGAAAACAAAGAAACCCTCGCTATCAGTGAAATGAAATCAAGAGCAGTGGGTGGTCACTTCTCTCAAGCTAAATGAAAAAAAAAAGTTAGCCTTTGCGGAAGAAATAGAATGTTATAAGGAAACTAAAAGATTTCCATGTACAGAAGAAGGCTCCTCCTCTTTTGACAGCAATTCTCATCCTGCTATTCTTACCATGAATAATAGGGCAAAAGGGATGTTTTCTATGATTTATAATTTTATTCTTGTGAAGGAAACATGTATATCCTCTTAGTCGATGATTTTGTTGGACTACTCAGCAGACACTGACAATGAGACTTTAACTTTCTTGCAGAGCCTTGTGGAAATGAATGCAAATGTCCTCTCATGGGCGTGTTCTTTCCTTCTGATGATAAACTGATTATACCTTTCCTTCCTGAAAGAACCACTGTGTGGGGCTGTGCAATGTCCCTGTTCATCACATGCCTTCCTTAAGGTGGGTCTATGAGGCTCAGATATTATGGTAATGCTGTCTGTATAAGTACTCACACAATTAGCAGACCAATATGGTTAACTTGTGGTTGCCATCCAACGTACCGGGACACACTGGTGTGCCTCAGGAGGGTGTCACAAACCAGTGTACCTCAGGAGGTTGTCAGGTGTGCCCTGAAAATTTAGATAATTATAGTTGCTCATTGTAGAACTCATTCACTGCATTTCCCCCTATGGTGGCAATGAGGAAATGGCAGTGAACATGTGTCCCTGGCTATGGCCTTTGAAAGCCATGCCTTAGCTGTTATAATGGAAATCAAATAATATTATTTGATATTGTAGGTGTAATGGATAATTTAACAGCTAAATTAAGAACCATTACACTTTGTCTTAGGTTATATTTAGTATTATTGAAGTCACGAATAATAGATATTGGTAAGCAACAAGATATGGCCTTAGTGGCAGAGTCAGTGATTGCCCCTTACTATGGGAAATTTAAATTGGTGCACCAATTGGAGCAATATCTGGTCTGCATTTCGAACTTTGCCTTAAGACAGGCGCTTACACGTTAGATTCCAGCAAATGCCTTCTAAGGTACTGGAAGGTCGATTAAGTGGTTTGCCCTATTGTCAGAGATTATGCAACTGCAAAGCCCAGGTTGTCATTATTTGTTCGAGTGCGCAGCCTCAACGGATATTCACCATCAACATAAAGGCTTGCTTGAGCTGAAGGCCCCATGGCAAAGTTGGGATCAAAGATTAAAATATATCCTGGCAAATAACAAAGAAAGAAAGATGTATAGGGCAGCAAATTTCTTATTGTTGCTAGCCAAAAGGAGGGCCTGGACCCAAAATGAGCAGCATAGGTAGATTGAGGTGGAAGGGCCCAGAAGATATAGGCCAAGCGGCAGGATCTTAGATGAATCCGGGTGGTTTGTTTAGCTTTGTTACTTGTTGGAAAATTGTACTATACTGACCAAATTGAATTTTATAAAATGTAATATGTATAATTGTACCAACCATTTGGTTGTACCAATAAAGGATATTTATTTACTACTACTACTATTAGCTTCAAGTGCATGGCTATGTGGTGTACACTGACATGCATGCATGGGTGCGTCATGAAAGCAATGCTGAAGGCATAGGCATGTTTGATGCCTAAAAGGTAGGGAAACTCTTCAGTTAACAGAAATAGATGGCCTCCAGAGAAAATAAAGAGAAAACTTATCCGCAGTGTTATTAATATATAAAATGACACTCAAGCTTACACCTGCTTTTCATTAAACCTATATACAACATTTGTTGTGCTTTATAGTGCCTGACAGATATGGGGAAATTAAATGGATGGATGGCCTTAGCTCAAACTCAAACCAGATAAAACCAAAGTGATGCTGATAGGTACCAAAGAGAATCTAGAGCAGGGGTGGGGAAACTTTTCCTTCCTATTGCCCACTGTGAAAATTAGTAGGGAGCTGTAGGGATGTTAAGGGTGGAGGCTCTTAAGATGTGTGCTCAGGAAGACGGGGAGGGGCGGGGTCCAGATCACAGATCTAAGTCATGGGTCTGTCCCCTATCCTTGAGTGCATGCCTTCATGTCTGACCCTTTACCCAGATCAACGAACTGGAAAAGGGCCATGTAAAAACTAGTAATAGAATGCATTTGGCCCCTGGGCCTGAGGTTCTCCACCTCTGATCTAAAGTAGGGCTGAAACAAGATTTTGCAAAAAAGGGAATTCCTGTTGAAATTCCAGTTTCCAATACCATCTTGGTCAAATCAAGAACTTCCTGGTACTCAACAATGTCTCAATCAACATTTCATTTCTTGACTTACCAATAATTTGCTTACCAGGACACCATTTACTGCTTTCCCATTTACTGCTTTGTCATCAGTTTCAAATCCTGAGAGATAGTACTGATGCAATTGAAGTTGTCCCCTTGAAGACCATTATTCAGATAAATAGCAGCACATGCAGTGCCAGTCAGAGGCTGTAGGAGGGAGGACGTGGAGCAATCAAAAAGACTGAAACACATTCACTGGTCAATTACTGCATACTTCCAGCTTTACAGGACCGATCGGTGGTGGCTTCGAGGCGGGCATAGGAGGCGGCCCTGAGGCAGGCATATAAGGGTCATAACTGGGACTTTGGGAATAGCATCCCAGCAATAAGTAGATATGGTTTACACATCCAGGCTGGCCAATTATCTTCACAATCACATCCTGCAGCACTGTGACAGAGGACATAAGAGAATCTCTATTGACTCTTTCCTAAACAGAGGCTTCCAACTTGCCAGTAATAAGTGAGGGAGAGAAGTTGGGGTGGTCACAGCATAGAATGAGGATATTTGGTTGACATTTCTGCTGGCCAACTGGCATAAAAAACAGATCATATACCACATTTCTTCTATCTTCTCTACACTCCATTTCCCCTTGTATTTCCTTTTCACTCATTGACTGGTACCACAGTGACACAAAAGAGAATCCCTGGCATAGGCTCATTGTCCCTGCACTAGGAATAAGACACAGACACACGTTGATTGGGTAAACTGACCGCAGCTGTTTTATTAAAAAACCAATCACCCTTCATAACCTGTCAAGAAGAACAAAATCCAATTAGAACCAATTAACCAATTATCCAATCATAAAAGAAGCAGTGGATAGAATTAGACACCAATTAACCTGATTAACCCCTCCAGGACCCTGTGCCTTCTTCCCCAAGCAGGGGCAGGCACAAAGTCCCCCGCGGCACACAAGGTGCCCAGCGGGGGGATTCTCTGCACATGTTGTGCAGGCTTATAAAATTGGTACCCTTTATCAAATCTTTCCATTATTTGTCATAGATGATCCTGAAGGTGTGAGATACAGCCTGGCAAATGTCATGAACACTGGTTAGAATACAAATATGTTACAGTCAGACATACATTTATAAATTAATTGCTTATACCACCAGGACCCTTTATCCAATCCTTCTGAAAGTTGACATAGTAAAAATGGGGAGGGGTATGAACTTGCCAAGTTTCGTCCACATTAGATGGGAAACAAAGACATTACAGCCAGGAATGTATATGCAGATTTTTTGCAAAATAACCTAATTCAACTGCTTATAAAATCAGATTACTTTATCCAGTCTTTCTGAAATTTGTCACAAATAATGCCTTTCATTGGAGGTACTATCCTTCCAAGTATTTATTTATTTTATTTTATTTTATTTTATTTATTTAAACAAATTTATATCCCGCCCCTCCTGCAACGCAGCCCGGGGCAGCTCACAACATAACAATTAAAACAATAAAATACATTAAAATTCAGATAAAAACAATCAAATATTCAATATAAATATTAACAGGGCTAGACAAAACAAATGGGATGGGGATTAAAAAAAACCCCTCCCTACCCTCCCGCAAAGGCCTGGGCAAACAGTCAGGTCTTACAGTTCCGCCAAAATGTTAGAAGGCTTGGGGCCAGGCGAGCTTCCTCCGGAAGGGAGTTCCATGGCCGCGGCCCCACTACCGAGAATGCCCTCTCCATCGTGGCCCCCCGTTGTTGGGGAATAGGGGGCCAACACACGTACGTCAATCGCAAGGGCAGTAATGGTGCTGGAAAATATCCCTCAGATCTTGTTTAGAGGCTCTGGGTATGGGCTACGAGAGCCAACCTTGGCCAAAGCTCATCACAGGGATTAATGCACCGAATAAGGCCCACACTGGCTTTACTCTCATACAGTTATACAGGGTACTAGGGGGGGAAGGTGCAGGATCAGTGGTGGTTCAGGGGAACAGGACCCTAAGGGACCCAACGGAGATAGGAACCAGGAGGGGTTAGGGCTTTCACACAGGGATGTCAGGTAGGGGCAACTCACAAGGAAGGGAAAACTCAGTCCAACCTACACACACACAAGTCTACTCTCACAATCACCCAAACACTCACCTTGCACTCTCCACGCTTTCCACACTCTTCACTTCTCCCACACAAGTCCACAGTCTCTGCTCCACTCCAGGCTAGGGGCCAGTATCACGGCACAGGTCCGATCACCAGCACTGAGCCACGCGTCTAGCAGCGCTTATAAAGCCCTAATGAGAGAGTGCCTGCAGGCGCGCCGAACGGCGCGGCCGCACTTCCGGGTTCGCTAAGCGCATGCGCCCGCCGTCAGTGTCTCCAGAGCCTCTCTGGGGCGTCGTGCCGCTGCGTCCTGGCCCGCCCCCTCCTAACGTAGGAGGGGGCGGGGCCCCTGCAGCACGCCGCATTCTCCATGATTGTCGGGCCGGCCTGGCACTGCCGTGCAGGTGCCTCCATCCCCTCCTACCCCCAAGGGTCCTGACAGTACCCCCCCCTCCAGGGACGTGGAGACGGCGTATGCCGGGTCGCGGTTTAGCAGGGAAGCGACTGTGAAAGGCACGGGTTAGGCGGGGGGCCTTCACTTCAGACGCGGGCTCCCAGGATCGATCGGCCGGGCCATACCCCTTCCAGTCTACAAGATACTGGAGTACGCCACGTCGCCATCGCGAGTCTAAGATTCCTGCTACTTCAAATTCTATTGGGCTAACTATGTCAGGGTTCTGAACCTGGCTCGAGGGCCGTGAGGTAAATAACGGGGCGTGAGCTGGTTTTAGAAGGGAAACATGGAATGATGGGTGTATTCGAATGGAAGGGGGTAGGGCCACTTGGTAGGTGACCTCGTTAATTTTTTTGGAAATAGGAAAGGGACCAATAAATCTTACATCCAGTTTAGCAGAAGGGCGTGTTGTTGGGTAGTGTCGCCGATCCACCCATACCAGATCTCCTATTTGTAGGTTTGGAGCTGCTCGACGATGACGATCAGCCTGTTGCTTGTATTGTTGGCGGGCTTGAGTCAAGGAGTGTTGTGCTTGACGGTGAGCCTGGTGGATTTGTTGTGCAAGGGCTCCGGCCGCCGGGACATCTGTATCTGGAAGTTCAGGGAAACAAAGACGGGGGTGATATCCGAAAGTGACAAAAAAGGGCGATTGTCCTAAGGAGGCATTGGGGGCATTATTATAGGCGAACTCGGCGAGGGGAAGAAATTGGGCCCAATCGTCTTGCAAATAGTCACAATAACAACGAAGATACTGTTCTAAGGATTGATTGATGCGCTCGACCTGCCCGTTACCCTGCGGATGATAGGCTGTGGTGGGTGTCAATCGTACCTGGAGAATAGAAAAGAGTTTTTTCCAAAAGCGAGACACAAATTGTACTCCTCGATCAGTCACGATTTCTTGAGGAAGTCCATGTAATTTAACAATATTTTGAAGCACTAATTGTGCTGTTTGCACTGCCGTAGGTAATCCTGGGCATGGAATAAAATGTCCCAGTTTACTGAAATGGTCTATAACCACCAGGATGGTGGTAAAGGACTGTGAAGGTGGTAATTCCACGATGAAGTCCATACCAATTCGTTTCCATGGACCCGATGGGGGTTCCACTAATTGTAGCAGACCTTGAGGGCGTAAGCGTGGTACCTTTGTGCGGGCGCACATGGAGCAACCTTGAACGTACTTCCGAACGTCAGATCGTAAGGTTGGCCACCAAAAATGTCTTTGAATGAGACGTAGAGTACCCCGTTGTCCCAGATGGCCCGCTAAGGGAGCATCGTGATGTGCCCAGAGAATTCCTGGCCGTTCTTTGCGAGGAACTGCGATTTTACCTTGAAAATAAAATAGTTCCTGTTTTCTTTGGAGGCGATGATCCTGTAGTATTTTTGGATCTCGGTTGGACTGGGCGCGTAACCTTTCTAACGAAGGTTTCCACGTTGCTGCGAAAACATAAGCCGGGAGTAATAAGGATCCTCGGTCGGCGGGATTCTCTTCGGAATTATGACATCGGGATAAGGCATCTGCTAGCAGGTTTTGATATCCTGGTCGATATTGTATGCTAAATTGAAAACGGGCAAAAAACAAGGCCCAACGGGCATGTCGAGCGTTCGTAATCCGAGCAGTTTGTAAAAATGTAAGATTTTTATGGTCCGTGATTACCGTAACCGGGTATTGTGCCCCTTCTAGGTGGTGGCGCCATGCTTCAAAGGCTGCCTTAATGGCTAATAATTCCCGATCTAGGATAGTGTAGTTTTGTTCTGCACTAGTAAGTTGGCGAGAGTAAAATGCACATGGTAGAAGGGGATTCCCGTTGGGTCCTGCCTGCAGTAGAACTGCTCCGAGGGCTGTACTGGAGGCATCCGTTTCTACTGTATACGGCCGAGATGCATCCGGGTGTTGCAAAATGGGCGCTTTAGTAAAAGCCTTTTTTAAGGTGTCAAAAGCAAGTTGTTGTTCGGTTCCCCAGGTAAAAGGAGCACCCTTCTTTAGTAGTCGCGTAAGAGCAGTAGTCCACCGGGCATACTCAGGGATGTACTGGCGATAATAATTGGTACTGCCAAGAAAACGTTGAAGAGCTTTTACATTTCCTGGGGGAGCCCATTCTTCAATTGCTTGGATCTTTTGTCGTTCCATTTCAATACCGTGTGGGGAAATCACAAACCCCAAAAAGGATACAGAGGATACGTGGAAGGAACATTTATCTAATTTACAAAATAACCGGTGTTGTCGTAACCGTTGGAGTACCGTACGCACATGTTGTATGTGCTCTTGAAGATTTGCAGAGAAGATCAAAATATCATCCAAGTAGATGATAACAAAAATATCAAGGATATCTCGAAATGGGATACATTCCTGTCAAATGTCTTATAAACTGGATGGAATATAAAAATGTTACAGTCAGGAATGCATTTTCAAGTTAATGGCTTATAATATCAGGGCCCTTTTTTCAATCTTTCTGAAATATGGCAGGATTATTAATCTTTGGGAAGGATATAATCTTCCTATATTTCATGCAAATTGGATGAAAGGTAAAGTAGTTGTAGCCAGGAAAGTGTATGCAGCTTTTCTTAAAATCACAACATTCAATTGCTTATAAAATCAGTTCCCTTTATCCAATCGTTCCAAACTTTTGTACACTTAGCAGCCTCTATTGCAGGTACAATATTTCCAAGTCTAATCAGGGCTAAATAAGAAACAAAAAGTTAGAGCGGAAAATAAAGTGTTTTCCCATTATTTCAAAAACAAATATTTGTTTTCATTTTTGTTTTGTTGTTATTATTTTGATTTTCATTTTTACAAGAAAAAAACATAAAATTCTGTTTTTGTTATCATAATAACGAAGATGAATTGCACACCTCTATCTGCAACTAGACATGCAAAGATTTGGTTATTCCCAACAAATCAAGGGTGCCACCGTATGCCCCAACAGACCCAATGGTCTGTTCAGTTGCACGGGCCACCCTTTCAAAGTGACAGGGTGCTCCCTGGTCCCTGCCACTTTGAAAGGCCAGAAGGTGCAATTGAGCAGCCCAGGTTCCATTCAGGTATTGATGGTGCCCAAATGGGGCCAGGTCAGTTTGGGCAACCTGGATTCATTGGGGGTGCCTGAATCTTAGGTTGCAGCTCTACTCATGATATTCCAAGAATTGAGAAATCGTATCAGTATTAGGAAATCTTCAGAAAAATCAATCCCGGTTCCCAATATGGTGAAATTACTCATTAGCAGCAATTTAACTGCTCAATTTAACTGGGTTGGGAGCAGTAGGTGGAAAGCACGAGGTGATGGAGGCCCTGTCTGGTCCAACTTTGTGGGGGAGTTTCAGGAAGTGACACCAGTCAATGCAGTGGATGTCCTGGGGTCTGTGAGAGCCACCAGTTGTGAACTTGATCCCTGCCCATCCTGGCTGGTGAAAGTCTCCAAGGAGACATTGGGGTGCTGATGAGAGTGGTTAACATGTCCCTGCAGCAGGGGAGGTTGTTGCCTAGCCTCAAGGAGGCTGTGGTGTGCCCCCTGCTGAAGAAACCATCATTGGATGTGGACGCACTCGGCAGCTACCAACCTGTCTCATATTGAGCGGGCAGTGGCGATCCAGCTCCAGGTCCATCTAGACCGCATCAGTTTCCTAGACCCTTTTCAATTGGGGTTCCATCCTGGCTATGACACTGAGACGGTGTTGGTGGCCTTGGTCGACGATCTCTGTCAGGAGATGGATGCAGGATGTTCTACATTTCTTATCCTGCTAGATCTCTCGGCCGCTTTTGATACCGTGGGCTGCTGTTGAGACAGCTGCGTGACCTGGGGGGGTCTGGATGGGACTGTTCTTGAATGGTTCCACTAATTCCTCTCAGGGAGAAGGCAATGGGTGGTGTTGGGAGATGAAACATCTTGCCCCCACGCCTTGTCCTGCAGCTTTCCGCAGGGTTCCATCCTGTCTCCATTACTATTTAATGTTTATATGCAGCCCTTGGGAGAAGTTGTGAGAGGGTTCAGGGTGCAATGTCACCAATATGCTGATGATACTCAGCTGTACCTCTCTTTTTCAGCTGACCCAGACCCTGCTGTCTCATTGCTATCCCAGTGTTTGGCGGTCATGGCGGAGTGGATGTGGCAGAGCAGACTGAAGCTCAACCCCAATAAGACATAGGAGATGGTGGTGGGGAGAGCGAGGGAGGTGTCAGTCCCCCTGATTGGGGGGGTTCACCCTCCTATAGCTCAGCAGGTTCGGAGTCTGGGGGTGATATTGGACTCAGATCTATGCCTGTATCAACAGGTGAAGGTGCTGGTGAGGGCCACCTTTCGCCAGTTATATCTGATGCAGAGGCTGCGTCCATACGTCTCTGGGCCGGACCTGGCCTCCCTCATCCATGCCTTCGTCACCTCAAGGCTGGACTACTGCAACGTGCCCTACGTGGGGCTGTCCTTGTTCCTGGTATGGAGGCTGCAGCTAGTGCAGAATGTGGAAGCCCCGCTCCTGATGTGGACGGGTCGTCGGGAGCATATAACACCTGTGCACTGGTTGCCAATAGCATGCCGAGCTAGGTTCAAGGTATTGGTATTGATTATAAGGCCCTTCATGGTCTCGGTCCCTTGTACCTCAGGGACCGCCTCGCCCTCTGCACCCCAGAGCGGATCCTTCAGTCTGCCGGGGGTGCCTTCTTGGAGGTACCCCATGTCAAGCAGGGGGTCACAATGGAGAGGACATTCTCGGTGGCCGGGCTGCATCTTTGGAATTCCCTCCTGGAGGAAGCTTGCCTGGCCCCAAGTCTTTTAACATTCTGGCTGGCTTGTAAAACCTGACTGTTTGCCCAGGCCTTTGGGGACGAGGAGAGGATTTTTAGCTTTTCCCTACCCTTATTTCTATTTTTATTTATTTTTCCTAACCCTGTCTTGAGGTTTTAAATTGTGTGTTGTTTTTAATAATTGTTTTTATTTTTATTAATGTTTTTACTGAATTGTACGTCGCCCCGGGATGCCGTAGGCATATGGGGCAACTAATAAATGTTTTAAATAAATAAATAAAATAAATAAATTTCAGTCCTAATCTGGAGGAGTGAGCAAAGTGATAGATCAGCCTTTTGTTAGAGAAATAACCACCCTTTGTCAGTACGGCTAATAATCTTCACATCTCTGGCAAGGTCCTATGATACGTTCATGCATGAGATAGGCATTCGGGAAGCAGCATCCTAGTCACACTTGACTCTGAGTCTAAATGGTTCCAGTTGAACAGGACCCTTTATAAATCTGAGCTGCAGGTTCAACTGAGAGACCACTAGGGAAGATTCTAGCAGGAAAGACTAGGAGTTGTGTGGAAGCACAAGCTGAGTGCTTCCCTCAGTGAAGTGGAGTGCTAGAAAGAGGTCCAAATGAAGAAGGACCAGGACTGTGTTGCATTGGTTTGACACTATACAATACAGTCTGCTTTTCTGAAGAAGGTAGGAGGTGTTGTCCAGATCCTGAAAACATTTACCATAGGAAACCATCCTTCTGCAACAGCATATGGTGTGTCTCAGTGTTCCTCAGCTCTTTCTTAATAGCTGACTCCCAGGAGCTACAACCCCTTTTCTCTGATGTGGATATGTCAGAGTGGTCATTGTGATTTTTGGCCTAATTCAGTACAATACTCTAGTCTAAGGTAGGGTATTCTTAGGCAGGAATATTTGCCACTGGATTTCTTCTTCTTGTTATCTGACAGAGTCTGACAGGAGAAGAGTTGAGGCAACAATGACTGTCTCCATGCCTTTGGGAAATACCTACTTTTTAGGAACACTTGTTTAATTTTTAAAAATGTATTTATTTATGTAACATTTTTATCCCGTCCCTCCTGCCCACAGGGCAGCCTGGGGCGGCGAACAACAATATAAACAATAAAACAATTTTAAAACAATTAAAAATTCACAGATGCAGGGAAAAGAAACCCACCCCAAGGATTGCACGGGCACATGGGGAGTGAGGCGGTCCCACAGATAAGTAGGGCTCAGGCCATGAAGGGCTTTAAAGGTTAGAACCAGCACTTTGAACCTGGCCCAATGCTTTATAGGCAGCCAGGTATACAGATATAACGGGCGGAAGGTGGCCCTCAACACCACCTCCACATGTCAATCCAGGCATAGATCCAAGTCCAATATCACCCCCAGACTGGTGTCATGTGCTCCCAGCAGCCCGCCCCCATAAGGAGACATTCTGAACCAGCTGTAGCCTCCGGACCAGCTTCTCAGGCAGCCCCACGTACAGCGCATTACAGTAATCCAGCCTCGAGGTGATGAAGGCATGGATGACAGTGGCGAGGTTGGAGTCTGAGAGATACAGCCAAAGCCGCTGGACAAGATGTAACTGCCAAAACTCAGTCCCTGCCACAGTTACAACCTGAGATTCCAGGATGAGCCATGAATCGAGGAGCACACCCAGACTCCGCACCTGAGAGATCATGGGAGGGCGAACCCCCCAACAAGAGATTCAACCACCCCCTGGCCCCCCAAGTCCTCACCCACCAACATCACCTCTGTCTTGTCAGGATTCAATTGCAGATGGCTCAACCTCATCCAAGCCCCCCCAGCTGACAGGCACTGGGAAAATAGGGAGACTGTGTGACCTGGGTTGATGGAAAAAGAGAAGTAGAGCTGAGTGTCATCAGCATACTGATGACTAGGGGCGGGAAAACCGGTAAATCCGGTATCCGATAATGCCGGTACTGGGCGTACCGGCATTATCGGATTTGACCCGGTAAATCCAGTCCGGGTGCCGGATTCCGGGTACCGGATTTTTTTACATTGCAGCCATTTAAAAATGGGTGATGATCTCTGTATGTCTTGGCCACACTATCTGCTGTACTAGAACTATGATCAGAATCCAATTGTGGAGACAGCAGGCTTGATCATGGGCTGCTCTCTATTGTCCAAGGCTGGCTGGTAAGGAACTTTTGAGTTCCTTACCAGCAGAATCCTGATGGCAGCCAGCCTTGGACAATAGAGAGCAGCCCATGATCAAGCCTGCTGTCTCCACAATTGGATTCTGATCATAGTTCTAGTACAGCAGATAGTGTGGCCAATAGTTCCAGGAAAGTGAAACATTGAGACTTTATGATTAGATGGATGGATAGATGGATATTCAACACTAGGGAGAGAGACAGATTGCAGGAAAGTAGGATCGTGTAGCTTGGTAAAGGAACGTGCACAGAAGGTACTTGAAAGTGTCAAAATTATGATGGGTCCAGTGGAAGTTATTCAGTCTTTCCTTTTTACCCTGTACTGTATTATCAGAGCAAGGAGGTCAATTGATTAAACTAATGGCCAGTAAATTCAGAAGCAATAAAAGAAATACTACATCACATAGCTTATAATTAACTACTGGAATTTACTGCTGCAGGCAGACATCACAAATAGTACTGTGACTTGATTCTTTAAGGAGCTGGATAATTTTATGGCCAGTGGTGATAACTTTTGTAGTTATAAGAGCTAAGACAAGAGTGTAATCTAAGCTCATGCTACAGGGCATAATCGGATCGCTGCAGTCAGGAAGGATTTTTTCTGTGCAACATGCTGCATTGCACAGTTGACTTTAAGTGCATGATGGTAGGTTTCACCTTTCTTTGAAGGATCAGTTATTGACAACTGCCAGAGACAAGAAACTGAAGTTTGATGGACCAAAGGATTGATGTAAGATGGCAACTTCCACTGTATACTCCAAAGAAGAATATGTTGAATTTTTTCGTATACCAACTGACAATGCAAATGTGGTTTCACAGAATTAAAACTTTTATGATAAAACAAGTAAAAAATGTGTACATGATCTTTTTAAAAATCCAAAGCTAGCAAAACTACTGGCACATTTGAGATCAGCAGCTGTGCTCAAATTTAGAGTTGCCTTGATATAACAAACAGGAGCTGGAGCTAGCATATTTCCCTCAAAGCTTCACCACTGGGAAACTACCTTCTTACCCTTGGTTTGAAATATTTTGTGACTGCTGACATTTTTTGCACGCTGTACAGCCAATGTTTTTGCAGGACTTCCTAAAGAGAGGAGAACCTAGGTAAGAGAGACACTCCCCATTGGGTTTGGTGGAGTTTATCTAAGGCTTTGCAGCTGGTTTCATTTTAGCTGTAGCTAGCGGTGTAGCTTATGGGCATCTTTTCTGTTAATACCAGTAGCAATACTAATGTAAATAATTTAATTTCAGTCTGCAAGGGGAAATCCAGGCCACTTGCCTGTTCGAGCTGAACAAATCAACCCAGTCTGAGCACCAACTGCATCAGAACTAACCAAGACATGATCCCAATGCAGCCAGATCTTTCAAGCCCTGGCCCAATGAAACCGGGATGGCCCCATCCCCAGAGAGCACAGCGATGTAATAGCAATCCAGTGATGGTAGAACCACATCAGGAAGGGAAGGGAGAACATCTTAACTCTTTTCCTTTTCTCATGTCCCCCACCCTTGGAGTGCCACAACAGTAAGTTCAGCCTGATCCAAGTCTGAGGGGTTTGGGCCGGAAAGCCTCGCTAAAATGAACCAAACCAGTCAGATTGCATTGGTTCAGTTCAGTCTTCAGGGTTCTAAAAGGTAGTCCTACTTGGATCCTTCTGTGTGAGGAGGACATATAAGGGAGTGATTTCTTCACCACATATCACCATAGTCTGGGATGTTTCAAGTCAATTTCCCCTTTTCTTCTGCTGGATGAGGCTTGGCAGGAGGTTACATTACGCATAGTAAGGTTTTGATTAACCCTGACTGGTCAAGTCCATTTATGAAGGTCTTTTGGCTTCACATGACAACAGAGGGAGGGGGAAGCCAAAGAATCGTAGTGGTGGTGGTCATCGTCAGCATTATATCCTTTACACTAATATAACTATAGTAAAAGCTTTCAGATCTCCAATTTGTATCACAAGAAACTGGGAAGTAACAAAAGCTCTTGGAGTCAACAGGGGCAAAATACCATTAAATACAATATGGACCATATTCCTCTGGTTGACCTCAATGTGGTTGATGACAAGGAGGTCCATGAACTGCTAGGATCACTGAGACCCACCATCTCTGTCTCTGACCTGTACCCATCTGGGCTGCTTAGGATGAACTCTGGGGTAGTGGTATCTTTATTGACAGGTATTGTTAACACCTCCTTTATGGAGGGGAGGTCGTCCTCCTCCTCAACAAGCTAGGGATGGGTGAACGCGGTTTGGAAGTTCGGAGTTCAGACTGAACTTGAATAGTTCAGTTGACCAAACTGAATGTGCAAACCAAACTCGAATTCGAACATTCAGTTCGGATGCGTTCAGTGAGTTCGGAATTGAATTTCCATTGGTTTCAATGGAAAACACATTATTGGCTGTACCATTTCTGTTTTTTATGCTATATGGCTGAAACTTGGGATGCCTATACCTCTAATAGAAAACATTATGTGTACCAAATTTCAAAACGATTGGAGAACGGAATCCGATTTTAGAAGCAGTTGAATTATTGTATTTTGCAATATTCTACATATACGTTCTTAGTTGTAATTTCTTTGTCTCACATCTAATGTAGGTAAAACTTGTCCGATTTATACCCCATTCCATATTTACTATCTTTGCCAAATTTCAGAAGGATTAGAAAAAGGATCTTGGTGGTATAAGCAATTAACAAATAAATATATGTCTGACTATAACATCTTTGTAGTCCAACCAGTGTACATGAAATTTGGCAGGACTATATATTTCACTTTCATGATCATCTCTGCCAAATATCAGAGAGATATTATAAAGGGTCCCAATTTTATATGCCTGTACAACATATGTAGAGAAGGGGCCTATGCCTGGGATTCTCTTATGTCACTGTGGTATAAGATCGGTTTGTGATGCGAATTGGCCAACAGAAATGTCAACCAAATATCCTCATTCTGTGCTGGGACCATCCCAACATATCTCCCCCACTTGTTTCTGGGAAGTCAGAAGCATCTGTTTAGGAAAGAGTCAATAGAGATTCTCTTATGTCCTCTGTCTCAGTGCTGCAGGATGTGATTGTGATGATAATTGGCCAGCCTGGATGTGTTTAAACTATGTCTCCTGACTGCTGGGATGCTATCTCAGAAGTCCCAGTTATGTTGCTTATGCCCGCCTCAGGGCCGCCCCCTATGCCCACCTCGAAGCCACTACCAATTGGTCCTGTAAAGCTAGAAGCTTGCAGTAATGTGTTTGGCCATTGAATGTGTCTGTCAGTCTTTGGGGTTGCTCCATATCCTTCCTCCTACAGTCTCTCTCCCCCTGCCATGCAGGTTGCCTGCCTCTGACTGGCATGGAATATGATGATATTCATCTGAATAATGATCTTCACAGGGACAATATCAATTGCTTATATAATTGGGTCCCTTTATCAAAATCTCCTGTACATTTTCTGAAATGGCAGGAAAGGTATTTGATACGTTCTTGCCAAATATCCTGTAAACAGAATGAAATATCAAAATGTTACAGCTGGAAAAGTATTTTCAGGGTAATGTCATATCCTTGGGACCCTTTATCCACTCTTTCTAAAAATTGGCAGAAGTATTAAGCATATGGAGGGACGTAATATGCACAGGTTTCATGAACATTGGATGCAAGATATAAAGAAGTTGTAGCCATGAATGTGTATGGAGCTTTTCTTAAAAGCACAACATTCAATTGCTTCTGAAATCGGTTCTCTTTATCTAATTGTTCCAAAGTTTGGTACACATAGTGCCCTCCATTGGGGGTACAGTCTCCCCAAATATCATCAAAACTGAATAGGAAACAAAAATGTTATAGCTGGAAATATGTTTTTCAATTTTCCCTTTATTTCAAAAACCAAATGTCATTTCCCGATTGCACCAAACTAAAGACCGAACTGAGCCCGACTGAACCAAATACCAAATCTGAACTCAACATTTGACCTGAACGGCCGAACATCCGAACCTGGTTCTGGTTGCACATGCCTACAACAAGTCATCTGTTGATGTTGGAGTGCTTGCCAATTATCACCTCGTCGCCAATCTTCCTTTCTTAGTGAGAAGGCTGATTAAGAAGACTATCAGTGCAGCTGCAAAGGCACCTGGACTCCAGCAGTATCTTGAAGAAATTCCAGTCTGGTTTCCAGCCTTCCCATAGGGTAGAAACTGCACTTGTCAGGGTGATGAATGATCTGCTGATGATTTTAGATCAAGGAAAGCTGGCCATTTTCGTCATGCTGGACTAGATGGAAGCATATGATACAATTGACCATGGGCTACTGCTTTGGCAATTGAGGGATATTGCATTTGTTGGCATGACGGGAGCTGCTGGTTAGTGGTTTAAGTCATATCTCTAAAAATGGAGTCAATTGGTGGTGATGAAAGAATGTGTGTCATCCCTGAGAGGCTTGAACTACAGCATTCCTCAAGGTTCTACACTCTCACCCATGTTTATTTATTTATTTTATTTTATTTTATTTATTGTTTTGAAATTTTTTATGCCACCCTTCCCACAAGGCTCAGGGTAGGTCAAAATACACAGGAAAAAAACATTAAAATTCATCCAATAAAAACACCCTCCCCTCAAACCCCATCCTCCCCCACAGCCCCACCTAGACCCAACCAAACCCCACCTATCCCTGCCTGCCAATTGCTTTCCCAAATAAAAAAGTTTTGCACCGCCTCCAGATGGTAGCCAGAACTGGGCTCAAACAAACCTCCTCATGACAGGAGTTCCACAACATGGGGGCAGCAACCGAGAGCACCCTCCTGTGTACCCCCGCCCCATGGACAATGGTAATGGATGGAATGCGCAGAAGGGTGCCCCCAGACAATGAAAGGGGCCATGAAGGGACATGGTAGGATAGGCGGTCTTTCAGATATATGGGATCCAGACTGTTTAGGGCTTTAAAAGTCAAAACCAATGTTGTTTAATGTATACATGCAACATTTCCAGAGTGTTATGACAAAGCACAGAAATAAGTATTATCAGTATGCTGATGAAACACAACTGTATATCTCTTGCCCCATTAGAAGCACTGTACAGGGAGAGGAGCACCAGCCGGGCTTTGAAAATGACAGGTTGCATCTGGGACCACTGCGGAGTCGAGTTCCATGGTGCTCTTAGCCGGTGTTTGTCAGCTTCAAAGTGGCTTCACGGACCACAGCACCTATCAGAGCACTACATGGGAGAAGCCCTGGTCTACCTTTGAAACTGACAAGACCTGGCTCGAGCACTGAGGAGCCGGGCTCTGCAGCGCTCCTGGCTTAAGCTAGTCAGTTTCTCTGGATAATGCTTGCATTTTTGAACATTGGGCACCCAATTGGTCCTCAGCAGTAGGGTGCCTGAAAATACAGGTATTACATTACTAATTTGAGTACCCATTGTGGCCCTAGTTCTAAGTTCTATGCTGCCCTCTGCTTGTTATATCACCTTGGGACTGAGAAGCAGGCAGGGCCGGGAGAACAACTGGAAGCAGCAGGAGCAGCAGTGCTGCCAGGTAGGTGAATCAGTCCAGGGAGTGCGTGTGTAGTCTGTCAGGTCATGTTCAGGCACCACTTCAAATGCCTGAAGCATACTGCTTGGTGTCTGAATGCAACGGTCAATTCAGGCATCACAAATTTGATGGGGTGTCCATTTTTCTGGGTACACTTTCAGCTCTACTCCCATCTTTATTCTGGACATACTTTTTTATCCATGTATATCCAGGCATTATTCTAACCTAGGCAAAATCTGTCCAGATTACAGCCTGAAGAGGGTACCTGCAAAAACGGGTAACCTGTAGAATTTCCAGTACCTGAATCACCCCAGTAATAATTGTTTACTATGCGGTTCCTGATTAGTCTTGCGGTACCTGCTGGGGGCAGCACTGACATCGCGGAGCCTGACCCCAGCATTGTTGTGAGTGAAAACTGAGTGGGGACAGTGACTGGAGCGGACCCCAGAGGAGAACATGAAGGACGGATACGGCAGAGGGCTGGAGAACCCAGGGCTGTCTCAGGATGGGACGAGGAACTGTGACCAGCCCCCCCCCATTGGAGACTCTGTGTGGGGGAAATCCCCCGTAAGACGGACTATAAGCAACCCCAAGGAGGTGTGCTGAGTGATGGGAGGGAGCTGTTGCTGCTGCCGCTGACACACCCAATAAGTGGGTGGGGCATTGGAGTCTCGGCTTCTGGCCTGTCCAAACAAGAGCCGGGAGCGTCCGGCAGCTGTGCTGGCAGCCGTGCCGGTGGCACGTTCCCGAAGGGGCACAGCCAAAGGGTGTGCCCTTTGGCTGTGCCCTTTACCTGGGACCAACGGCAGGGACTTGGAAGGAAAGTTGATTTCATGACAATATGGTGGGAAGGGGAACTTGTTCGTGCGGGGCTCTGTCCCCTGGGACAGTTAATGGGAAAGGAGGAGGGGTCTCCCTTCTAGTGGCAGCAGGATGGGGAAGGAGTGAGGGAGATCAGTGGTTAGAGGAGTTAATTATTTGATAATTTGGTGGGAGGAAATTTATTTTTCTGTTAAATGCTGTAATGTTATATGGAGATGATAATGGAATTGTAAACTTTGTGCAAGTTAGCATTGGGATATTCATTTTTGGATTGTTGTAAAAGATACCCCTCATCTTAGTGAGAGCAAGGGGAGGGGAAGTTAGATAGTTGGCCCCCCTGGTGGCAACACGGAGGGGTTGAGAGGTAATTAGTGATGGATTGATATTAGTAAAAACAACAATCCATAATTTATCAACTTATCATAAATCCCCCCCCCCCCGACATTCTCATTCCACCAACTCCTACACAATCAGGCAGTTGGTCCCACAAACTAAACCTTCTATCCCCTGCTGCCGCCAGGGGATATTTCACCCAACTCCACCCCTCTCTCACCAGGGGGAGTCAGCTGTACCCTCCTCTCCATCAGTAAATACCATTACCCCACACACAATACAAACATTCACAGGGTCTCTTGCCTCTGCCTCATGATCCAGCCGAAGGGCATGGCCAAAGGGTAGGTCCCTTTGAACATGCCCCTTCGACACGCGCCCCCAGTACGCACCTCCAGCCACTCCCGATGTTATGGTGAGCGGCCTGGAAGTTGACATCTTCAGGCCCCGCCCCTGCACAGGTGGGGGGGAGGGGAAAGGGTCCCACAGCCCGCAGATCTCAACGGGCCCCCCCCAACCCCCCAACCAGGTACCGTCTCTGTCTCTGAAGGGGGGGGTTACACGGACCCGCTGCCATCTGCTCCCTCTTGGCTGGCCACCCCTGTCTCCCACACGCTGCCGGTAGTTCTGGCCCCTCTCCGGCCATGGAGGATGGTGGGCTGCCGTGGGGGTGGAACCCAAAGTGGCAGCTGGGGGCTGGTGTCAGGCTCCGGTGGCCAGAGCTAACACCAACAGGAGTATAAACAGAGCACACACAGGAGAATGACAAGGGGTGTGAGCCAAGCACAGGTCAGGAAGGAATGACCAAAGCTCCAATTATGTGTATTGAATTTATATGATGTATTGATTTATTGTTATGGTCCATGGTCCGAGATGCCGTAGGAATAGGGGGCGGCATATAAATGGAATAAAATAAATAAATAAACAAATAAATGTGGACCTTTTGTATGTTGGAAGCCGCCTTGAGCTGTTCACAGGCGAGAGCAGGGTATAAATTAAATTAAATGAAAATGGGGAAAAAATGATGACCTGATTGGTTACTCGATGTCCTGAAATGTTGACTTCTGGTACCTATTTTTTGACATTTTTGTTAATATACTGACATTGATTTATTGGGTCTCTGTCAACTTCCAACAATTTTCAGGCAACTTCCAGTACTGGAAAACTACCTATTTTTCTTCTTAAAATATTTATGGGTTTTCCATCCCAGAAAATCAACTTTCTGGCCCTGAAGAAAGTCAACTTCTGGTCCCAGGAAACTTTCACTAACTTTTTTTTTTTTATTTATTTAATTGTACTGTTTTTCAGTATTCTGACTCGATACATTGATAGGTATACTGATATACCAACTGTGAATTGGTAAATCAAAAAATCGGTACTAGAAGTTCCCAATTTTGAGGGGTTTCGGGTACCTGATTGGTACCCTAATGGGTACCAGATATGGTACCTGAAAAAGCAGGTATTATCCACAGGTACTAAATTTACTACCTCTTTCAGCTCTAATTCAAGATATTAGAAAACACTCTGTATTTTTCTTGTGCATGATCATTATGCACAAGAAATTTTGTTTTTCTCCTTTGCTGGAGTAGTTCCACTGCATTCAACACAACAACTCCCATGGCTATAGTGAATAAAATTTGCTTTGTAAGCAAACTTTTCAATATATTAGTTAGTTAGTTATGTTCAAAAGCCAAATCATATACTTATTATAGATGACACTATTATAGAACACTGCAATTCTACTTGATTGAACAAAAATAAGAAACCTAGGAGGTCAAAAGATTATCATAATACTTAATATTTAGAATTATAATCTAGATTCCCAGTCAATAAGACCATCCTAATTTTCCCAACAATCAGATTGGTTTCCTGCCTCTGCCAGGAATGTAAACAACACTGCTCAGTAGGGCAGGAACACTACACAGACAGTCCCAGACCTACATGTATCATATTTCATTGAGTCTAGGAATGTTTTAATAATCTTGTTTTGTTCAGTGAATAAACATGCTAGAGCTAACATGAAAAGAAGATGCCTTCCATCAAAAAGAAAGTCAGTACTGGGTCATATTTTGTTCATGGTGGTGCATTTGTTGTCGTCTTCACTCCCTCCTCTCCTTCTCCCCCTGCTGTGCTTGGTAAAACCCTCTGTCTATTTGAGTTGGCAAGTCACAAAAAAATTGTGACACTACACCACTGGTCAATGAGCCAGCCTTTAAAGAAAAACAGTGCTGATAAGATAAACAGCTTGTGATGTTCTTAATTACAATATTTCATACTCATTTAGCCATCTCCACATCACAGCGCTAACAAAGTGGATTTCAAACAGGAAATAAGACTCCTTCCCACAAGCCCAGAGGGCTAATTATAAAATAGCAACCTACTTTTTTTGTAGCAAGTGTATTTTTTTTTTCCCAAGCAGAATTTATTGAGCTCATTACCAAGCTGCTTATGAAGTGATTTGAAATGAGGCAACATTAAAGCATTCTGAATATCCCTTGTACTTAGTCATCTTGACACTTTGTTTGAACTCAGAGCATTAATATGAAATAACTGCAGCAGCCCCATATTTTTGATTCCATTGTTTGACAGCACATTTAAAAGCTAAAAGATGATACGATCAAGCTTTTTTTTAATCAGCACAGTAATTTGTAGGAGTGTCTCAAGTATTCAGAACTTTGAAAAGACCAAAGGGGCACGACTGCAAGAAACAAGGCAGGTACACCGTATGTCAGCCTAGAGTAACATGGCAATGTTAATCAGAGAGTAGAAGCACTCCTGGCACCAATCTTTATTATTTATTTATTTTTTAAAAGGCAAGACTGAAAATTGAAAGATACACTTCAAAGCTCTTAAGGAACTCCATACACTGTACCTTATTAGCTTGGCCATAACTTTGGTAATCACATTATTCAACATACATCACCAGACTGACATGCTCGGGGTCATAAGAGGGACTGCCATAAAATATATTTGAAGTGAAGTCTCTGAAGGCTTGAAAGTAAAAAAAATAATAAATCTATAAAGGATAGTAAAAGCCATGGAAAAGTGTAAAGAAAATTTGGACCTTTTTTCCTTCTTTTCATCAGTTTTTGAAGAAATAATTGGAGCTAATGGAAATGTTTCCACTGAAAAGGCTTAACATCACTCTGCACTCAGAGTAAATCTGGATACAAAACTGAAAAATCCCCCTGAAGTCCCATCCTGCTGTGTTATTCTCATGGGATTCTATAGTCATCTTTTGCACAAGAACATAATAGAGGTGAACATTCCTGCGACTTTCTTACCTCTCTTTGCATCCCAATACAATGGAACATGACTGACTGGACCATGATCTTTATTTATTGTTTAACAATAGCTACAAGGTGGTTCTGTTTGCTGTTATACGCTGTACTGTACTTATCATTTGATGTCTAGATTCCCAATGCTAATTTGTTATTCTACAAATTAAGTTTCACTTTCTTTTTGAGAGCCTTGGGGTTTTGGTTCTTTATGAATTTTGGATCTTGTTTCGATTTAGGATTTTTTGGTTTTGGATCTTTTTCTACCATTGAAGTCAATGGTAACAAGCTGCAGTGAAAACAAAACAAAACATTGCAATGAGCAAAAAATAGTTTTTTTAAAAAATCAATGTAAAAGAACCAAAATGCCAAAGCAAAAAAAAATCTGAAATTTTGGATTATTCAAAAATTTCAGATTAATTCAAAATGGCCATTTTTGAGCAATTTCAACTATATTCTAAACTGAAATTCCCATCCCTAGCTGAAATAAATAATAGATTCTTTATTTGTGAATGTTATTTGCATTTTCAGATAGCACTCTGAATATCTAAATGAATATTTACGCTTAAACAAATGTGTACCTGTTCATCAACATCCCATTGTCTTCTAGGGGTTTTTGGCCATTTTTGTTGGCTATGCAGCTATTTGTCTGAATATTCTAAATTTAATAAACAATAAACTGGGAGGAAAGGGAGTAACCAAACCAGCTTAAAAATCCTAAATGACTGTCCTAGAGAAGCAGGTCCAAATAGTATTTAATACCTGATTTGATGGATCTGAGTAGAAGCAGGTGAATTCAACAAATGTAGTATTTACCATGAATATTTGTTTGAGTTCCATAGCATAGGGTATTTTCAGACGTTACAGGCCTCCGTTTTGACACGGCCCGTGGTCATGTCTACACCCCAGAGCGGAATCAGACAGGCCGGTCAACAGATGTGCCGGGCTGATTCCACGCGGGGATAGGGGGGGGCAGGGCTGGGCGGCGCAACGTGCGGCCGCTCGTCCCCACCCCCCCATACTCCCCCGGGCCGGCCGCCCTCCCAGAGGTGGTCCCACCCTCCCTTGGCCAGGACCACGGCTGGGAAGCAGCGGCGGTAACAAACGTTACCAACCGCCGATTCCCAGCCATGGCCTGAGTAACCATGGTTCCGGAGGTGAGGCCGACCTCACCTCCAGAACCGTGGTTCAAGGGATTCCTGCCAGATGTTCACTCTGGTGAACATCTGGTGTGACCCCCTTCAGACATTATGGAATCTCCACCACCACGGGTGGTTCACCGTGGTAAAAGGGAGACCCGTAACGTCTGAAAATACCCATAGTCTTTATCTTATTCCAGTCCCTATACAAATGCTAGCCATGTGAAAGGAAAAATGGAAGGCTAGAAATGGAAGAATGGAACTAAATGGAAACTCCTAGCAATAATTTTGATTTGGCCAAAAAACACTGATTGTTTGAGAGTTCTTCTACATTCCCTCTAGAGTGACTACTTGATAGATTCTAGGATGCAGAGAAGGGCTACTGCATATAAACCATTTTTTGAAAGAAAATTTAACGAGAGCCAGCAAAGGTCTGGTGTGCATTCCATCTTCCATCAAAAGCAGTTTTACTAGAAAATGTCTGACCAGTCCAAGGAATCAATGAGCTGTTTGAAATTGTATCTATTGGGGACTAGTTAAAGTTGAATGAAAAAGAGTTATGGTTAATCTTTGTTATTTTAAGGAAATAAATTCATTTACAGAAAGGACATCTAGGTCACAGCAGCTCTATCTTCTAAAGAGTAATTTACATAGTAAATATTTAAAGACCTTTTGGGGACCAGATGGCTCAGGGAATTGACAATAGGATGAAAAACTTTTCAGCACATGGAAAAGAGTGAGTTCCAATCCATGCCTACCTCACAATGATACCCAGTCATTGCCATCTGTTCCTCAGAGGAGCTATGTCAGAGATGTTTGCTCATCTCACTCAATCATTTCTGTTTGGATAACGTTCACATCACACACAGAAAATGCTGCCACCATGCATTTCAGGGGGCGATGTTTCCAAGCCTTCCCAGTGAAGAGGCTGTGTCACACTTGGTGTTTTCAGACGTGACCGCGCTCACCTCCATCCTGGACTTTTACCCAGAGGGTGGTGAGCACTGTCACTCTGATCAGGGTCCAGGCCGACTGCCAAAACCATGATGGTTGCCTGGATGGGGAGGGGGCGGGGAGATGTACGCTACCCCCACACTGTGCAGAGTGGTCTCCCCCCACCAGATGATGGGGAGCCATGGTGGCCAATGGCTGCCCAGAACCGGTGGGGACCCCGGCCAGGTAAGTAAAGTGGCTGTACATCTATAAGAGCACACTTTACATTGGGTCAGGCAGCCATTCCCCAGGCAGTGTTGGCACTTAATCCGGGCTGTGTCCTGGGGATATTCGTGAGTCACAGTCTGGGCTACGTGACAACATCGCCTGGGGAATGGCCCAGGCGAACACCTAGAGGCACATTCAACCGTGATAGTAGACCGCATACCCACACAGGAAAAAGCATGGAATTGTGGACTACTGTTATGTCTGAAAACACCCATTATGTAAAGGAGCAGGAGTGGTGCCACCATCTCATGCAAAATGTATGGGTGAACAAGTTTCTCCCTCCATGGGACGTAGAGTGCAAAGAGCTTGGGCAAGGACAAACTATTTAAATTACTGCTCCAGTAACCACTTTTTTCATGCATTTTCACAACGACAACAGGAGGATTCTGGACCAGCAGATTAAAACCTCAAATCACATGGTAAGCTAATGCTCCCTGTGCTAGCCAGTTCTAGTCTCAGGCTGGGGCCTTGGCATACAGCCTACTTCTCTCCACTACCCAGAGCAATATAGAGTAACTGCACACAACCTTTAAGCTATGTGTTGGTCCTGTGCCAAAGGGCACCCAGGACTGAAGTGTATGGTCCCCCACCCTGCCCAGTAGTTGGGAGTAGCCTAAAGCCTCTTGTTTGTGCACAATAGCTGTGCTAGTGATAGAACTTTAAAGCTAAGCTGATTCGGAGTTGGTTTGTAGTTGGAAAGGAGACAATAAAAGAATGTGCTACAAGAATTAAACTTGGTAATTTGGGCCTTGCTGAAGCTGAAAACAGATATAATAGCTTGCTACAATCAGAGACCAGATGCTCTAGTATTTAGTTATCATTTATGGTACTTTTAGTATTCAAATTGCTTCACAATCCTTGTATGGGTCACCCTCACAACAATTCTCAGCCATTATTACTCTCATTTGGGAAACTGAGGTCAAGAGAGAGTGTCTTCCACAATGTCACTGTTAGGTGGGGGAAGGAAAGGGGGCGAAGACACCAGCCACAAGGAAGGCTTCTTGGGCCCAGGAAAGGGGTTACCCACAAGGCCGTCTCTCCGCTGGCACACTGGGGTGCCAGTAATCCCCTCAGGGTGTAGGGTGGGCTTTCCTCTAGTTCTAGGAGGCAACCCTTCTCATCAGCCCACGGAATATTCAAGGGTTCGAGGGAAGGGGGTGGAGGCTGTCTCTTATACACATCTAGATGTGTATAAGAGACAGCGGTCACACAGTACTTTCAAAAGGGAACAAGGTTAGCAAGGCAAGGTACAGGGATTCCAGACACAAACACCACACTTCAACAAACACTCTCAGACTTAGCTTTCACCAAGAAGATCAAGGAGCCAGCTTCTCTCAGTGATTACCGGCGGGGCTCTGCTGCCCCGCCAGCCTCTTTATGTGTTTCCTGGCTAACCCAGGTGGAAGCCCTTACAATCAGCTGAAGGCCCCGCCCCCCCGCCGAGTGCTCTTTGCTGCCAGGCGTGTGCTGCGTCGGGGCGGGGCCGGAACCATCAGCTGGGAGGTATCTACGCTGCCGGGGGGGTTGGTTTGTGGTGCAGCTTGCGGCATGCTCCGCTGTTGTGGGGCCGGGGCCAGGCAAGTTCGTGGGAGGGACCTGTGCTTTGCTGGGGGGTGGCCCTTCCCCCCGTTCCTTCCCAACCTCCTTTGTCTCTCCTGAGCCCCCCGCTGCTGGATCCCCCCACGGCGGTGCACCGTGACAGTCACCATGGGAGTTCATGGGTAAACAGATTTGAACCTTGCTTTTCGAGATCCAAACCCACAACCTTATCCACTAGACTACACTGACTCCTCAAGTAAGCCCTGGAGGGCCCTCTAATTTCAAACTGAGAAAGGGGATTGTCTTTATGGCTTTATCACATAGGGATTTCCGGTTGCAGTCTTTTAAAATAAGGGTTTTTTTTAACTGCAGCAGAGTTGACAGTGGGTTCCATGAAGATTCAGGTACTAGGTTAATGGTGTTCGGGAGTGTATAGATCCTATATCCTCCTGATGTCGAAAAGTTTTAGCTGAAACAAGTATTTGATACAGACATCAGATTTGACAAAGGGTAAAAAATAGATGTGATGGTGGCCCATTGTGGCTTGCTTTGGCCTGCAGGCCACCAACACATCTGTTGAGGTGCCACCAGATTTTGGCCCAGGATTGCTCCAGGCCATGTTGGCAGTGAACCTGGGAAACCTCTGAGGTCACAGTCTGGGCTAGGGCCTGCCTGCCTGAATCAAAGCAGGCCATAGCAGGCTAACATGTTTGTTGTGAGGCCGGTGCGAGGCCTGCAAGGACCCTGCTCCAAAGACGACAACCATGCAGCACAGCTTCATCCAGCCATCGCTTGGACCCTCCCTCACCTCCTGCAGGCCTGTGTATCCTCTCTGCTGCTGTGAATACTACCACTGGAATGTCTTCCCGTATTCCCCTCACCCTCCATCTCTCCTCTCCTTCTCCCACTGCTGCTGTTTCCCCTGCTTCTCCCTCTCCCTCCAACACTCTTTCTCCAACCTCCCCACCCCTTATTTTCCCCCGTTCCTATTCCCCCTCCTCCCCCTCAGCCCCCTAACCATTCCCTGCAAGCCCCCTCCTCCCCTCCACCCACCCTAACCATTCCCTGCAAGACCCCTCCCCCCCTCCACCCACCCTTTCACAGTCCCTGCAAGCCCCATCACTCCACATCCCCCAACCTCATCCACATCCCCTGCCTTCCCCCTGATCGATTCCCCTTCTCCTGCTCCCTCTGGAACTGTCGCTCTTCTGTTGGCAAAGCCCCCTTCATTCATGACCTCTTCCTCTCTCGCCGCTTTCAACTCCTTGCACTTACTGAAACCTGGATCTCTCCCTCTGATACTGTCACCCTCTCCTCTGGAGGCCTTTCCTTCTCTTACCAGCCCCATCCCAAAGGCTGGGGTGGTGGTGTTGGCCTCCTCTTTGCCAACCCCTGCTGATTCCAGCCCCTCTCCCCTCCCCTCCCTCCCCTTCACTTCTTTCGAGGCCCACTCAGTGCATCTCTACACCCCCCCTTCACCTTTGTGTCGCTGTCATCTACAACCCCCCTGGTCCCCTTTCCTCTTTTCTCCCAGACTTTGAATCCTGGCTTACCTTCTTCCTCTCTGATGATACCCCCGCTCTCAAGACTTCAACATCCATGTTGACGTACCTTCCCAGCCCTCTATCTCCTGCTTTCTTTCCCTAACCTCCTCCTTTGATCTCCACCTCTGGATGGATTCCCCCACCCACACTGATGGTCACTCTCTTGACCTCATCTTCTCCAGGAACTGTCCTGTTGCTGACCTCTCCTTTGACCTCTGCCCCATGTCCGACCATCACCTCGCTTCCTTCAACCTCTCCCACCAACCCACATCTGCTTTCCCAGCTCCACGCCCCTTCCATTATCTGCAGGCTGTCAACCCTCTAGACCTCATCTCCTCAATCTCCCCCCTCCTGTCTTCTCCTCCTCTTCCCCAACACTGACATCTCTTCTCTCAACGCCTCTCTCACTACGACCCTCAACTCTCTTGCCCCCCTCTCCTCCCGCCCCATTCGACCCCAAAACACCCGTCCTTGGCTCACCCCTTCTATCTGCTACCTCTGCTCCTGCCCCCAGGCTGCTGAATGCATCTGGTGCAAATCCTGCTCCCACCCTGACTTCGTCCACTATAAATTCTCTCTCTCTTCCGCTATCTCCCTGGCGAGACAACACGACTATGCCTCCCGGGTTGAATCCTACTCTCGTGCTTCTCGCCACCTCTTCTCCACCTTTGACTCCCTTCTCAAGCCCACCTGCCCCCCTCCACCCTCTTCCTTTTCTGCTCAGGATCTCGCATCATTCTTTACCTCAAAGATTGACAAGATCCGCCGGGACATTGCTTCCCACCCGTCTCCTCCTCCCACTCCCTCCCCATCCCCTTCCCCCATCTCTTTTCTCCTGATTCTCTCCTGCCTCCCTTGAGGAAATCTCCTCTCTTCCTCCAACCCCTCCACCTGCCCTCTCAACCCAACCCAATCCCGTCCTGCCTCCTGACCTCCATTGCTCCCACTGCCCCCCCTTTTACATGTAATTAATATCTCCCTCTCCACTGGCTCCTTCCCCTCCACCTTCAAGCATGCCACTGTCTCTCCCATCGTCAAAAAGTCCACCCTTGACCCCTCTAGCTACCGGCCAGTCTCCCTCCTACACTTTGTCTCTAAACTTCTAGAGTGTGTTGTCTACTCCTGCTGCCTAGATCTCCTCTCTGCCAACTTCTCCTTGGACCCTCTCCAATCTGGCTTCTGCCCCTTTCACTCCACGGAAACAGCCCTTGCCAAGATCACCAATGATCTACTTTTCGATAAATCTAAGCGTCTCTACTCCATTCTTGTCCTCCTTGACCTCTCTGCTGCCTTTGACACTGTCGTCCACTGTCAACCACTGGCTCCTATTGGACTCGCTTCCTAGGATTCTGCGACTCTGTCCTTGACTGGTTCTCCTCCTACCTCTCTGACCATTACTTTAATGTGTCTCTTCCCAATTCCAAGTCCTCCTCCCTCCCCCTTTTGGTTTGGGTTCCCCAAGGCTCTGTCCTGGGCCCTCTCCTCTTCTCTACCTACACCCTGTCCCTCAGCAAACTCATTGCCTCCCACAGCTTCCAATATCACCTTTACGCTGATGACACTCAACTCTCTCTCTCTACCCCCTCTCTCCCCCTCTGTCCAAGTTCGCCTCATCAACTGTCTCTCCGATATCTCCGCCTGGATGTCCCGACGTCAGCTCAAGCTCAACATGGCTAAGACTGAGTTCCTTATCTTTCCTCCCTCCCTACCCTTCCTCTCCCTCTTCCCTGTCCATCCTTATTGATGGGGTCACCATCCACCCTGTTTTCCAAGCCCGTAGCTTGGGCTTCACCTTTCCTTTAAACCTTACATCAACTCTGCTGCCAAGTCCTGTCGCTTCGCCCGCCACAACATTGCTCGGATTCACCCCTTTCTCTCTGTCTCCTCTACCAAAACCCTTGTTCACGCCATGGTCATCTCTCGCCTTGACTACTGCAACCTCCTCCTTACTGGCCTCCCTCGCTCTCACCTGTCCCCCCCTTATCTCCATCCAAAACTCCACTTCTAGGGTCATCCACTCGGCCCATCACTTTGACCACGGGCAGCCCCTCCTCTCCTCTCTTCACTGGCTCCCCCTTCCCAAATGCATCCTTCATAAACTCCTGGTGGTCACTTATAAATCCCTTCAAAACCTGGCTCCCCCTTACCTCTCAGCCCTAATCTTCGTACACACTCCTGCATGCGCTCTCCGTTTGTCCTCTGTCCCCTCCCTTGCTCTCCCGCATCTCCCCTGCTCCTCTAAGCGCCTCTGCCCCTTCTCCCTTGCTACCCCCCATGCCTGGAACTCCCTCCCTGCCCACATCCACCTTGCTCCCTCCCTGCACCTTCAAATCCCTCCTCAAAACCCACCTCTTCCTCTCTGCCTTTCCAGACACCTGTTAGAACTTTCATCCCAATTTTTACTGTCTGCCCTCCCTTCAGACTCCTGCCTAACCACAACCAAGTCAAGCATGTGCACCTGAGACTTCGCATCCACTTGATTGTTATTTATCCCTTGTCTCTCCCTATGTCCCCTCTCCTTGTCTCCCCCCACCATGTCTTTTAGATTGTAAGCCATAGGCAGGGACCGCATCATTCTTATTGTTCTGTAAAGCTCCAGCTACACAGCTGGTACTATACAAATGCTTATAAAATAATAATATCACATTTGTTGTGGTCCACAATGACCCAGGCCAGGTCGGGGATGCCATAGTTGACTGCCAGAGTGGGACACAGGGAGCACAGTGTAGGCGGGGCTGCCCACATGTTTGTTGTGCTTTCTGGGCCATGCGGTCAGCAGGACAGCTTCCTGGCTGTGGCTGGATGCAACCTGGACCTTGTCACCTGAGATTTTCAGTCCCAGGGCGGGTCATGACCGCGGTTTGCTGCCATCACGTGGATTTTTACCTAAATTTGGTATCCATTTAAATGAAACAGATACAAAGCAATATTTCAGAGGTGAACAAGTGGTGGTTCAGGAGCCACATGCAGCTCTGACACCTCTGCTGCAAATCTCAAAAGAAATGGCTGCCTGGAGTCGGAGTGTCCATGTGGCTGTCTGCCTCCTTCACATGCACCACCTTGCACTGGCTACTCACCTCTCCTGCCTCCTTCACTTACTGGCAGGGGCTGCCCAATGCTGAGTGCTCACAGGAATGGCAGCCCTGCTAGGTGGTGCCTGCTGGTGTGGGGAGCTGTCAAGAAAGATGAGTGCCCAGTACTGGGCAGCTTATGTCATCGAGTGGTGGAGGCAGGAGAGGCAAGTAACATCAGTAGTTGTGCAGCAGTTTGAGAAGCGAGCAGAGAATGAGGAATGAGCTGAGGGGGAGCAAGCAAAGGCAATAGAAGTGGCCCCAGGATAGTGTGTGTGTGTGTGTGTGTACGTGTGACATGTGCATGTATTTTTGTTCACGTGTGATTGCATGAGGTCTAGAGCAGCATTTGATAGCATCTCTTAGCCACATGAAGATCTCGTTATGTGACTCTTCAGATTGGGAACTTTGCCCACCCCTGCATTATTTGCTTTCTACTTCATTTGAGGAAACAACCAAGCCTTTTTTCAGATTAGTTCATTTCAGTCACTTTGGATATTTGACTACTTCATTTTTGTACTTCATTTACTCCATTTATTCAGTATTTCAGGCTCAATATTACACTCACTTTGGCAGTGCTAGTTAGCCTTATTGTGCAAACAAACAGTTGTGCGACAGTGCTATTATTCTAATATCAACAGTGAAACTTCCTGTATTCTGCTTTGTAGCTGCACAGGGGAGAAGACGAACTCTCTGCCACCTATATAGCAATCCCAGATTTGCAACAAGTTGGCTGCCTTCCAGTGCAGTGAGGCAAATCTGGCTATGCAGCAAGCCAGGGAGCCTTAGTTACAATGCATGGTGCTACAGAGCCCTCCCCTTCCCCGCCAGTCAGCTGGTTTTGAGTACACTACATCCTTACTACATTGCAAGCCAAGGACCTTATAACAAGATTTGGCAGTGTGGATCAAATTTACCAAACCTGGTTATAGTGAACAACCAAATGTAACAATCCTGTACACTGGTCCCAAGTGGGATGGGATACATTAGACAGGTTTGTAATGTCAATTCCTGTCAGAATCCAGCTTTGGCAGCAATAGACAGGGTAAAAACAGATGTGCGAGTGGCATAGCAGTTCCCCAGGCCAAGAAACAGTGGCCACAAGAGGCACCAGAAAACGTGCCCATGGCTGGAGAGCCATCTGGCTACCTGTATGCCCTGGGGAGGGTGGGGAGCTCAACAAACATGTGGTTGGATGACCCACCCCACCCTCCTGCCATGATGGACAACCATGGCGACCAGCCATGACGCTCGGCCATGGCAGCCCCCAGAGGCTGAACAAACATACTGGCCTGTGTTGGCTCACATGGGTGGACCTTGGTCTGGGATAGGTGCCCAGGACTGATCCCAGGGCCAAACCCGGGCCAGCTGCCTACTCAGACCAGCATAATCCTGGGATAACATTTGGGATCACACATGTGGGTGAGTCTGAGTCCTGGGCCACAGCAGGCTAAAGAGGGCCACAGCGGACCAATGCAGGCTAGTGTCTTGTTTGTTTTTACCCACATTTAGGACTTGCAAGTTGCTTATGTTTGGACAACAGAGTTCTTTGGACCCTGTTGTGCCCTTTTTTTCTTACCTTGTCCTTCTTATGTACAGACCAAAATACAAAACATGTTATATTCTGGCTACTAACTACAGGGTATCTTGGAACTTTGTCCTAAGTATCTGGCATTGGACACTGTAAAAGGCAGAATGTCAGACAAAAGAAAGAGCTGATCTCATCCACTTTGGTAATGTCATCGGCCCCGATCCAAGGTCCACAAGTGCATACCAAAGCTACCCTTGTTTGCAACGCACACTGAGTGCATGCCCATCATACCCCAGGCAAAGTCCCTTGCCTCCTGACAGTGCCCCACTGCTCGGCAGAGGAAGAGTCAGGGCTCCAGCAATGGATGAAGGTGGAGGTACTGTCAGGAGGCAAGGAACTTTGCCCAGAGCACCATGTGAACCACATTTGTGTGCACACAAGCAAGGGTAGCTTTGGTCCTTGCATGCACACAGACTTTGGATCAGGACCTATGTTCCTATTATCCTCCAATAGACACTGCTGCTAACTTGGGATGAGAACAGCTTCACATGTTAATCATGCAGCTAATTTTTACCCAATTTTACCCAGACTGGTTTTAAAAAGAAAAGAAAAAAAAAATCAAAAGCCTTACATTTTAAAATATCCATGTGTAAATGAAAGAAAAGTATTTTAGATGCTGGTTACAATACTCAGTAATTCATGCTATCTTTCCAGTTTTCAGACTCACTGAACCCAAAGATTTTTCTTCTTAACCAGCTGTTCTTATTTTGTAAGTTTTAAGGACTAGGTAACTAATAGTAATGGTGACATGTTTGAGCTGGCTGATGGTTGATTCCTGGTGTGGTGAGCTTGATTCCTTGTGTTGGAGTCAAGTCAACAGAGCTGAGTGAAAGAGTTGTGAAGGAGCAACGACAGGCACAGCAGTCTGTATGTTTAAGATCAGCTGATTTTTTTTCTAGTTAAACATTCGATAAAACCTTTTTCAGTTCAAAAAAAGGGGCTCACAAAAATAACTCCCCAGTTGTTGTTTTTATTGATAGCTAGAAGCACTTGGAGAAAAACTGTAGTGGTGTACTCCAGGAATCCCCAGCCACAGCTAGGCTTTTCATTAAGATCCTGTAGCAATGCTGTCCAATGGAAGATACTAGGGCTGTACTGAATAGTACTTCTGAGTACTCGGGTCAAATACTGGAGTTCTGAGTAATCAGCCCGAATACTCTGCAGGCCCTTTGGCGCTGTTTCTGAAGTTTTGGAATTCAGACTCAGCATTCCAGACCTGAGAAAACTTCAGAACTATTTGGCTCCTGGTTGGTGCCTCAGCACATGTTGCCATGTGCAGCAGCTGCTGCCGTTTAATTGTCTAATCAATTAGGGTGTACAATAGTTCATCCACCCCTTCCTCCCTCCCTCCCCCTTCCCCTTAATTGCCTAGTTAATCAGGGTGCACAACAACACATGCAGAAATTTAAAAAACAAAACAAAAAATCAGTAGTGTTCCCACAGCATGGCCCACCATCAGCAATGAGTGTACCCACTTTAATCATTATGCCAACCAAGCGGTGCACAAAAATGCGGGCTAGCAAGGGACATCCGCTCAAGAAGAATACAACAATCCTGCAAAATGGTTTGCAACTGCATGGAGAAATATACATCCCACCAAAAGCCAGCAAGCCCAGGCCTCAGCAGTCACAAAATTAAGAAACCAGACATTTAATGCCCCCCGCCCCCGCCCCATCGCCAAAGGGGCACCCTCTTAGTATGGCATTGGTACTATGGCACTGGTAACTTGAACTGACCAGGCAAAGGAAAGTGGAGCCAGGCAGAGAGAACCCAGTCTGGTCTCATGGTGCCAAGCAGCTGGCAGAAGAGTAGAAGTTACACTTTACAATTAGGCTCTGTTGTGCCATGCCACAGCCTAGACAACACACACAACCCCGAAAAACACTGTGCAACTGCATGGAGAAATAAAATCCCACCAAAAGCCAGCAAGCCCAGCATTCACAAAATTAAGAAACCAGACATTCTCTCTCTCACACACGCACGCAAGCACACACACACACACCCAGGGCACCCTCTAGTCTTGGCATGGCATTGGTACTGCAAGACTGGTAACTTGAACAGATCAGACAAGGGAAGTGGAGCCAGGCAAAGTGATCTCTCTGGCCTCATGGTGCCAAGTGCCAACTAAGCAGCAGGCAGAACTAGAAGCAATGTGACACCCAATTATTATTATTTTTTAAATGCATGGCATGGTAAAGGTAAACATAACCCCATACCCCAGCATTGGCCATATGGACAGGACAGTCCAAACCATGCCATGCCATGCCCACACACACACACACACACCCCACCAGCCGATTACTTACAGAGCCAGCACTGTAGAACACAGCAAAATTCACCAAAGAGAATGGACAAAATGGCTGCAGCCACTTTTATTTTTCTCTGGCAGCCAATCAAAAGTTTGCCATCTGGGTTACCATCATTCAACTGTCCTCTCCTATACCCCCCTTCTACCAAATATGGCACAAAGTTTCATTTCCAAAAGAAAGAAGCTCAACTATCCACCCACACACACACCTCATGTGTAGTGGTGTCCGAAGTTTTCTGACAAACAGCCTTGATCCTCAGAACTTTGGACTTTCAGAACTGAATACCATAATCTAAATTCTTAATAATATTGTAACTGTGGCAGGGATGGGCTCACCCAGCATGAGAACTTGCAGAAGTCCCCTTTGCCACAAAATGGCAGCGATGGGAAATTTGTAGCGCCCCCCCCCTTCCCTTAGGCAGAGAACAAGAAGGGCTGCTGTGGTGCAGATCTTTTAGAAGACTGGCCACGAGGAGATTGGTTGCCTAGCAACCACCCGAAGAGCGCAAAAGCAGTGCTGAATGGGCTGGGAGGCACGCCCCTTTTAGGAGGGGAGAGCTTCCTGTTGCTGCAGAGAAGCAGCATTCTGTGGCTAGAAGCTGAACAGTCAGCCCCACCCACCTTCCCTCTAGCACTATGGGTTAATTCTGGTTGCCACTATGGGGCCAAGGAGGAATTTGAGCGAACAAGCTTCATTAGTAAGGTTCGCTGGTTTTGCCTCCTTCATAGTGCGGAATAGGCTAAATAGGAATTAAGAATAAATAATTGGCTTATTAATCATTTAATTTGGTATACAATTGGATCATATACAAATACTAATTGGCAAGAACATAAATAGGGCAATTAGTAAGAGTTTAAAGATTCAAATGATTTGATCTGATTGGATGTTGGAAGTTATTATAAGGGTAAGATATTGTTGCACTCTGCAGGGGTTCAGTATGCGATAGTAGGTAAGGCTATAGGAAAGTTATAGAGTCACCTCCTTAAGAGATGGGGAGGTGATACCCAGGCAATGCAGGGCACAGCATGCACTGGGGTCACATTCCCTAGGAGGGGTGTGGTTGCGTGGTAAGTAAGGACTAACACAGTCCTCAACCTTGCAGGCACAAGATCTCCTTACTCTGGCCCTGAGTTGGGCATGCACCCTTTGGCCATGGCTAGTGACCTGTCGAAGGGGTGAAGTTCAAAGTTAAGGGGTACTGACACTGGAAGGCACATCCAGACCAGTCCCGTGTTAATATAATTTTGGTAGCTAGCATACTGAACCCTAATTGCTTAGTCAATTACCCACCGCCCTAAAGATGATGGTGATCAATAAAGAGTGCGGCCAGTTTTAAAACCAAACACTGTCTCCGCGTATTAGTGGGGGGGTGCGTCGACAATTAGGGCCCAGTGCAGTCATACTCACAGGGAATTAGCTTCACTGTCTCTTTATTCTCCATATTTAGGAAGTCTCTTCTCATTATTCAGTCTTTCTACTCTCAGTGTCTCTGTGGGCCATGCACAGTCTCCCCTGCAGCCTGCCAAGCCTCCTTAACCAAGACAACACTCTCTGAGTTGGGCTTGCTCTGGCAGCAGAATTCACTCTTAGTTTCTGCCTCCTCACAGTTCTCTTTGCACTGGCTCAGGCTTTTAATCCTTGGACTGGTTCTTGCCACACATCCCTGCACAGCTGCTGCTACTTAAGTATTGTCCTCCACTTTATACAATGCCTGCAGCCCCACTAGCACCTGTAACCTGGCTGGTGCTAACTGTTCTCTTAAAGGAACAGTAGCCCACAGGAACTCTGCCCTGTCACACATGCATGAGGACCCATTCTACATATCTTCAGTAGCTATAGTTACTTGAAATGCAAGGTGTCTCTCCAGCAACTATTACATATATACACTATGAAACTGAAGGATAAATATTTAATCTTAAATAAAAGCTATCTTAAAGGCAAATCTCTGTAACTGATTGAAGTAGACATAAAATTATATCTCATCTCCTGACCCACTTAGTGCAGTTGACTACACAGATTAGAATGCAGTTCTAATGCCCAAATTTCACCAAAATGAGCTATTTAGGATTATAATGCAGAGCTTTTGCTTGAGGATTAAAATGGGGGAAATACTATTATGGTGTCCCCAATAGTCTCTCTATCCCACAGTGTGCTCATATGTTGGAGACTGAGCAGTTTATCTGACCCATGGCTTACAGCTATCCTCCCACTGAAGGATGGGAATGCATCTCTAGTCAAAATGATACTGTACAGATGGATCTGGAAATACCTCTCTTGAAAAGACCAAAGAGCATTGACTACAAGGACTCTGCTGGCCAAAATTAGTCCTTAGCTCAGCCTTAAGGTGCAAGATAAGACTAGAAAGCAGACTGAAGGTTTTTCTATGACACAGCTATACACGCCTTCTCTGTATTCAAGAACAGGCCATCTTTCCACCGGAGTAAGGTTGGAGAAGAAGTTTTGGTTTGTTGGAATTGTCATAATTATTCCAGAGTAGTTCCATTAACATCCACTGGAATAACCAGTTTGAGGACTGCAGTCATGCTAATCTAGTTGGGGTTTCTGGATTTGATTACATTCTGCTTTCGTTAGCAGTTTCTTTCAATGTGATTTGGGTTTTGTCCATAACAAGAAAGGTGATGGAGTGTATCTGTACATTGCAATGATTCCAAGGTAAATCCTGCTTCCTTGGGCTACAGAAACAGTGTTGCCAATTGCTTCATTGCCAAGAGGGGCTTCAGAAAAGAAAAACACCATGTCTCTTTTTTCTTCTTTTTTTGAGCCCCCACCTGGCCAGGTGGGGGCTGATTAGGTTAGAAAATTGGCTCTCATTTGTCTACACTTTCTTTTGTAGTCAAAAGCTTAACCATGTGACCCCTACAAAATGAAATGGCTGGCAAACAAGAATATTAAATCTACTCTTTTTAAAAGTCTCATGATTTAAGACAGTGTCATGATATTGCAGCCTGAGTTTTCAGATTGGTAATAATTTAAAAGGGTTCCATACTCCAAGCACAAATGTGAGAATTTGAGAAAACTGCTCAAGATATTTGATACATCCCACATTGCAGGAAGAAAAAAATCCAAACATATTAGCTAGCTATTGGCCATTTTTAGATGGACCCACCTCCCAACCTGGACCGTATACACTGAGTAGAGCACCAGCACACTTTTGGTGAGTTAAGGTCGGGCATTCACATGGCAGGGGATAGGGGTGCACCTGCATCTATGCACCACCTACCCATACCCCCTCACAGAGCAACCAGGAAAAACCTGGGTTGCTCCATGTGGGGGCATGGGTAGACGGTTGGTGGGTTGCTGGAGCGCACCTCCACCTATGCTGCCTTCAGACAAGCACCTGGGTCCACGGGGGATGGGTGGACCCATGTGGGCACATCCCGTCTAAAAACGGCCATTGTTTAATTGATTCACAACAGTCCTCTTGTCTTTACCTTTTTGAAAACACTTGTGGAATTGAGATCAAGAGGATATACCAAAAACAAACTACAGAGTAACACAGATGTGTATTTGACTAAACAAATTTTTTTAAATCTGAAAATGTAAGTGTATTTACGAGAAGTGATTATGCACTAATCCAATAAGGCTACTACTCCCCACCCTGGACCAGATCCAATTTTACCCAAGGCTCCTCAGACCGGAGCATTCCACAGGGTTGGGGGGGGTGGGGAACATGGCTACCCTGGGCTGGGTCTCCTCTCCATGCTCTGTCGGATGCTCTGGGCTCTTCCCACCCTCCCTAAAGCGCTGGTAGGGCCACAGCCCAGAGCAGTAGCTTCTCCTTTCTCACTTACACTTTCATAGCTGTGCTGGCAGCCAAGGGTGCTGGTAGAGTTATGTTCAGGGGGACAGGGCTAGGAGATTCACTCCACCCCATCCCTTCCTGATGCAACCATGCCCCTCTTCTGAACATCATGACATCACAACACTCTAAAGTGGTGGATTCAGGAGAGATCCAGGGGAGTGCAACTGGGATCAAGGCCTCCCTTAGATGCTCTTTTCTCACTTTCATAGTAGTTCACAGGAAAATTGGAATTCAAAATAGGAGAAGACCATGCTGTCTGGAAGAGGCTCACAGGTTGAAAGTAACCCGTGGTCTGGAGGTTCTCCCCACAATAAGGCAAAAATGATGACATGTCTGACTTAACTCAAGTAGCAAGGCAATGTGAATATCAAATTCAGAGTGCTCCTTTGTGATCGATCCCTAGAGCTAAGAGATGTGTAAAATACCATGAAATAATAATACATTTAGCTTAAATCTATAGCAAAATAATTCTGAATAATAAATAAGTCTGAATAATAAATATCTTTAGCAGAAAGATAGGATACATTTTAAACATATTATTCACCATGGATTTTTTAGCTCTAATACTTAACTTGATACATTTATTTTATTTTATTTTAAAAAACATAATTGTATTATGGAAAAAAGTAAGTCCACAGCTTAAATTGTATGTTTCATTTCACTGTGCCATAATTTAAAACTCTTCTTTTAATAAAATCAGTCCAGCTAGTAAGGCTGCACTTGTCACTATGTAATGCTTATTTATGCCTAAAGAAAAGGTACCAGAGACTATATATTCTTGCTTGCTGATTCTTCCTCCTATACATTACAACATACCTATTACAATTCCCCAATGTCTTTTACAGCTAGAATTTCTTTTAAAATGGTTCCTGCAAATGATAGTTTTGCAAACAGCTGTAATTAACTTAATTATTCTGTTAAGTACAAGTAATGGGGAAAAACCTCCATACCGACTAACATGCCAGAGGAATGAAAGCTGCTTTCCAGTTACGTTCATTGCACACCCAACAAAGACAAAGGGTACTACTAAATGCAACCCTACCCATTCAGTTTTCATCTTTTTCATTTTCTGTTACCTGTGTCCATGTGTCCTGCTACTGGAGAGACACTTGCTAGAGATTCTTCTGAAAGTGTGGGGTCACTAACACATGACATCTAGCTGCTGTTACATCTAAATAAATAACAGTGCTTTGTGGTAATTCAAGAGACAATAGAGCAGGGGGTGGGGAACCAAATGTGACTTGTGGTTAATTTGTATATGGCTCCTTTCAAGTCCCTGAAACCAGGAACCCTACCCTGAAGCACTAAAAAAGTGAGCTCAGGGTAAGGGAGCAGAGATGAGGGCATTCACACAACAATAGGGGACAGATCCATGGTGTAGATCCATGATCTCTACCTTCCTTTTCCTGAGAGCATTCCCCTTATGCATCCTGCCTCCAACCTCTATGCAGCCCTCAGAGTTTATACTAATTTTCAAAGTGTCCCATGAGAGGAAAAAGTTTCCCCACCCTTGCCACAGACACATGGAAATTAGTGAAGGGATGTTGTGGGGCAACTCTAATGTCTTTCCAGTCTTCATGGTGGCTTTTGATGTATTTCCAGGTTTCTGGATATATCCCTCACTTCTTTCCCTTGTGGTCATGACCTTGTGGTCATGTCTCCGCCAAAGCCACCACAAGCACAGCAAGGAAAGGCATACTCTCTCTCCACCCTCTCAAGTGACTCACTTTGGGTATTTTCCGACATGATACCACCACGGGTGGCCACCCTTTACTCTGCATGGCCACCGGCAGTAACATCATGCTTGATCCTGCCCACCGGATGTTACCGCGGATGGGATCAAAGGTTTCCCTGGACTGTGTCAGTATTTAGCCTGCACTATGAGCTAGACTCCCTGCCAACTCACAGCATGGGGTAAACCCTGCCACAGTCCGAGGAAACCATACCAAAGTGGGGTAGAGAGGGCCATCATGTATGATGGTCCATTCTACCTAACTCCAGCCCATGTCTGGAGCTTTTCCGGGAGGGCACAGCAGTCTCATAGGCCACCACACCTGTCCATCAGGGAGGAGGCCTGGCCACACTCAGCAGCGTGGGGGGCAAGGCCATGCAGACCATGTCCATACATCACCCCAAACCTCTCCCCACCCCACCCCATCCAGCCCAGGCCACCGGCATGTCTGTTCAGCAGCCAGAATGTCTCCTATCCAGAGTGAGGGCTCTGATCCAGGGAAGGATCAAAGTGTAGCAGCGCATAGCGCCATCATGTTACAAAATATCCTTTAATTAACAATTTTAACAATATGTTACCGTATGCTTTGTGCTTGGTGTATGAGGATGGGGTATGTAGTAAACAGACACACTCAGAAGCTATACAGGATATGCAGAATGCATGGTGCAACTTGTCAGAGTTGAAATGGCTATGGCACAATTTCAGATGACCACCTAAAATGTAAGAGAAGCTTGTGCTTCCCTTATCCCATGCAGATGTCCAGGATGCACTGTGCAACATGTGAGTGAACCATAATGCAGTTTGCACCAACTTGGTGCATTGAATAAGGAATATCATCTAGGGAATAGCTTGTGAGAGGAGACAAACAGATACTAAATATGCCAGCACCCAAAGTATGTACTCCCTAAGGATATGCAATATCATAAGTAAGTAAGTTGAGTGTAAGTAAGTTAGTGCAATTTCATACTGTTTAATTAATTATGAAAAGGAATCGAGCCCCATTTGTTTTCATAACTAAGGGAACAAAAATAAATGAATAAGCAAACAACATTAGTTTTGATTTCACTTGTTTTTATTTTTTTGTTTTATTTTAGTAAAAATAATTAAAATTTTCTTTTTTAAAAAAAGTCACGGAACATTTTCCAAAGGGCTGTGCATGCGCAGAATGGCCCCGGGGCCATTTTGCATAGGTGCAGTGATTTTTTTATTAGTATATTTTTATATTTTTAATCAAATAAGTGAAAAAAATAAATGAAAATGGTTGAGTACTTTATGAACATACCCCCCCTCAAAAAAACAATGTTTTTTTGTAAACAAAAACTAAAACAAATGTCATGCCTTCTGCACCCCCCTCATACTCCCAGCTGTACAGAATTGGCGACATCATCACTGCCATGCAACAGCTGAATGTGTTTGTAGCATCATATAAGGTCATGTCCAAATGGTGTATTCCAGAATAACTAACATGCTTGACCCATTCTTCTGATGAATGGTGCAAATACTCCATTAACCACCCGTATCATGAGAACAATAGGATGGCTATAACAGGTGAATGGCCTGCTAATCCAAAAGAGTTGATCATAAGAACATATCCAAAGCAAGGAAATCCAGGTTTGTCACAAAAGTAATATAAAAGCAAGGCCTATTTAATCACATGCTGCTATTGCAGGTACCCATTATGGCATCTGAGTGTAAGCATGGTGAACTCTGCTTAAGGGCTCGGACTACTCGAAGAAATTCTTATGTACTTTAGTATTTTACTCCAATTCCAATATACTCCAGCAGTTAATACCTTGTCTCTCCCTTTGAGTTCACTTTCACTGCTTTTCTGTTATAAAATCCATTTTTCAACATCTCTGCATTTTTAGCTACTGTACAAATTCACTCCAAGTTGAAACAATAGCCTGCTAGATTTTGAGTAGAAACAGACATGATGCTAACTCCACTTTAACTCTGTTTTAACATTTCTTATGCATGTTGCAGGGCTGCATAGGGCACCAATACAACCCTGAAACATGTATAAGATATGTTAAAGCAGTGTTAAAGTGGAGTTAGCGTTGTGTCTGTTTCCACTTTGCCTCAAGCGTCCTAACTTCCTTTAATCTTACTCTACACTTTCCTTTCCTTTTGTTTCCTTGTCTTCCCTTTCTTCAAAACTTAAGGAGACAAAAAAATTGCTTTTGTGGTTTTGGGTTTCCTGTACCACAAAAATATCTCATGTTTGTTCCTAAAAAGAGACTTTTTTCCATAATGTAAGCACAATTTGTATTTACTCCAAGACTAACTGTTTAATTGCTTTTATTAATATTTTTGACTAACCTTACTGTAATATATAACTTATATGCATTGCTTAAGGGGAAGTAAGATAAGGGCAGCACAAGAAACTGATGTGAGGCTAATGACCTGAAGTGATATTCCCTGCTCAGATATTAAAGGCAGATGCTCAGGGACACCTGCCTAACTGTACAGGGAGTTACGTAAGATGGGCCATAGGGTGTAAATTAGGGTTGAAATGGCAAGCCGCCGTGGTAGCTGTTTCCGACAGAAAGAGTTCTTCCACAATGAGCAGTGTGATCGAGATTATTATTATTATTATTAACAAACATTTATATAGCGACAGCAGTGTACCCGGCACTTTACAAAGTAATAAAATAGACATGGTCCCTGCACCTAGGACTTACAATCTGAGAGACAGGAGCTGGGGGAGAGACTTAGGAAGGGGAACAGAGGGAGAGACAAGGGGTCTAACATTCATGAAGATGCGAGGTCTCAAGTGCACGTACTTGGCTTGGTTACGATGAGAATGACAGCAGGCAGGTCCATGTTGCAAGGATAAGGGTAAACCGATCGTAGGTATAGGAATAGTGGCTCAGCAGGATAAAGAGTCAGACAGAGCAGAGCGAAAGAGGTGAGTTTTAAGGAGAGATTTGAAGGTATGAAGGGAGGGGGCAAGGCGGATGTGGACAGGGAGGGAGTTCCAGGCATGGGGGGCAGCAAGTGAGAAGGGACGAAGGCGCTTAGGGGAGCAGGGAAGGCGTGGAAGGGTGAGAGAAGGGACAGAGGAGGAGCGAAGTGCACGGGCTGGAGTATGGAGGGCGATAAGTGCAGAGAGGTAGGGGGGAGCAAGGTTGTGAAGAGCTTTATAGGTGAAGACTAGGAGCTTGTGCAGGATTCGTTCAGGAAGGGGAAGCCAGTGAAGCGAAGAGAGGAGGGGCTGCACATGGTCGAAGCGACTGGCGAGGTAGATGACCCTGGCAGCAGAGTTTTGGACAGAGATGAGGGGAGAAAGGTGAGACCGGGGAAGGCCAGTGAGAAGGAGGTTACAGTAATCGAGGCGAGAGATGACCAGAGCATGAACAAGAGTTTTGGCAGACGAGACAGAGAGAAAAGGGCGAATCTTAGCAATGTTATGGAGGGAGAAGCGACAGGATTTAGCAACAGAGTCAATGTAGGGTTTAAAAGAAAGGGCTGAGTCAAAGATGAAGCCTAGGCTACGGGCTTGGGGGACAGGCAGGATGGTGACTCCATCAATAGTTATTGACAGTGAGGAAGGAGAGGAAGGATGAGGGGGGAAGATAAGGAGTTCAGTTTTAGCCATGTTGAGTTTGAGTTGACGTTGAGACATCCAGGTAGAGATGTCAGAGAGACAGTTGATGAGACGAGCTTGAACAGAGGGAGAGAGAGAAGGAGTAGAGAGATAGAGTTGAGTGTCATCAGCATAGAGGTGGTATTGGAAGCCATGGGAGGCAATGAGTTTGCCTAAGGATGAGGTATAGATCGAGAAGAGGAGAGGGCCAAGAGATGTTAATTCCATGAATATTTGGCTGCGATCTTCAACAATTTCCACGAGCACATTCCGACATGCGGTCACAGTGTGAAAGTAGCAGAACAATGTTTCTTCCAATACTTTCCAAGATTAATCCGACACTTTCTGAGATTATTTCTGACACTTTCTGAGATTATTTCCGACAATTCTGATAATTCCAAAGTTGCAAAGCAAAGGACTTGGAATTGGTGAAATGCTGGTGGAAAAGCTGCGGAAAGTCGCAGGCAATTCCAAAATGATGAAATGAAATATCGGCACAGAAAAAGGAGTTGCCGCTTCAGCCCTAGTGTAAATGGATAGACATGGAGGTCACCTACACCCGGAGCTACTCTGGGGGTGCACCACCACATCCACCCATTTATGACCCCACCTGGGTCTGTTTTAGGGCACTGTTAGACGATCCCGCTCACAAGCGGGATCATTCAGTGCCGGCATCTTCCCCCTGCCTTCCTCTGAACGCCGTATCTGATGCTCAGAAGAGCATCAGACACAGCGCCCAGTGTTTATGCGCATGCGTGCCCTTCTGCACAGGTGCGCGCGCCCTTCTGTGCATGCGCACTCGCCCAAAGAACCCGGAAGCACGGCGTAAAGCCAACACTTCGGGGATCCGCGTCGGAGGGGGCAGGATCGCCTGCCCGGTCTGACACGGGGAAAGATCCGGCTGCACTGTTTAAACGAGCGCCAAGAAATGCGGCTGATCAAAGGATCAGCTACATTTCTTGTCTTGTTTAAAAGCACCCTTAGATGGACCTGGCAGTTGCCCCAGCCCAGGGCGCACCTGCTCAGTGCTCACACACACACACACACACACCACAGAGCTATGGGCGAATTGCGAAATATTCTAGACTGGCACTCAGAACTCTATAGTGTTCCCTGGGGTAATGGCTGGCCAAAAGCAGAGCTGCGGCATGGATCTGCCAAGCAGACAGACCAATCTGGGTTCCGCCCCGGCTATGGCACCGAGACGGCGTTGGTGGCCTTGGTGGACGACCTCCGCCGGGAGATGGATGTGGGATGTTCGACATTTCTCATCCTGCTCGATCTCTCGGCCGCTTTTGACACCGTGGACCATGGGCTGCTGTTGAGACGACTGCGTGACCGGGGGGGTCTGGACGGGACTGTTCTTGAATGGTTCCGTTCATTCCTCTCGGGGAGGAGCCAACGGGTGGTGTTGGGGGAAGAAACATCGAGCCCCCGCGCCTTACCGTGTGGCGTTCCGCAGGGATCGATCTTGTCTCCATTATTATTTAACATCTATATGCAGCCCTTGGGGGAGGTCGTGAGAGGGTTCGGGGTGCGATGTCACCAGTATGCTGATGATACTCAGCTGTACCTCTCGTTTTCTACCGACCCAGACCCTGCTGTCTCGGTGCTATCCCAATGTTTGGAGGCCGTGGCGGATTGGATGCGACAGAGCAGACTGAAACTCAACCCAGATAAGACGGAGGTAATGGTGGTGGGGAGGGCGAAGGGGGTGGTGGCCCCCCTGATTGGGGGGGTTTGCCCCCCTGTAGCTCAGCAGGTCCGGAGTCTGGGGGTCATATTGGACGCAGGCCTGCGGCTGGAGCAGCAGGTGGAGGCAGTCGCGAAGGCTGCCTTCCGCCAGCTTTATCTGGTACGTAGGCTGCGTCCGTATGTCTCTGGCCCGGACCTGGCCTCCCTCATCCATGCCTTCGTCACCTCGCGACTCGACTACTGTAACGCGCTCTACGTGGGGCTTCCCTTGTTCCTGGCCCGGAGGCTGCAGCTGGTGCAGAATGCGGCGGCCCGTCTTCTTACGGGGACGGGTCGCCGGGAGCACATTACACCGGTGCTCCGAGCGCTGCACTGGCTGCCGATAGTGTGCCGGGCCAGGTTCAAGGTCCTAGTAATGATCTATAAAGCCCTATACGGCCTTGGCCCCTCTTACCTTAGGGACCGCCTCGCCCTTCGCGCCCCGGAACGACTCCTGCGGTCTGCCGGGGGTGCCCTCCTGGAGGTCCCCCGTGTTAAGCGGGGGGCCACGATGGAGCGGGCATTCTCGGTGGTAGGGCCGCGGCTGTGGAACTCCCTTCCGGAGGAAGCTCGCCTGGCCCCAAGCCTTTTAACATTTCGGCGGAACTGTAAGACCTGGCTGTTTGCCCAGGCCTTTGGGAGGGAGGGTGGGGGGGGTGATTTTTAATCCCCCGCCCGTTTATTTATTTATTACTGTCCTTTAACCCTGTTTTATTGATGTATTTTATATTTATATTTTAAATTGATTTTAACTGTTTTTATGACTGCTGTTAGCCGCCCCGAGCTGCGTTGCAGGAGGGGGCGGGATACAAATCTATAAAATAAATAAATAAATAAAATGCTTGGGCCAATGCTCCAGGTTTGGCTGGCCCGTTCCTCAGGTGGTGTTCCAGGATGTTCCGGAGCGCTGCAAGAGGGGCAGGCCTGGAGAAGGCAATACCAGCTCTACTTCCATATCTGGTAGAGAACCTTTAGATGGACAGGCCATCCCAGGAGTGAAGTGGGTTGGCCGGGACAGCTGATAAGGGAGACATGGTGGGACACTACACCGCCTCCCATGAAACCACCCCCGCTTTTTCCTCATTCCTCTTCCAAACAACTCATAGCTGAGATGGTGGCTGCCACATCATGCTGCACACAAAACCATCTCAGTTGTGAGCAAGAGAGGGAGGTGGCAGAAGAGGTGGGTGGTACCGGGTCATATATTACTTGTACTGTGCAAGCTCCCAGGACCACTCCCTCACCCAGCCTGGGGGCATTTGTGCAGTAAAGGCAAGGTGAGGTGGGGGCTTCAGCACTGCTTCTGGGTGGTTATCCATACTGCTTGGAGGCCACTACCAGCATAACAGAGAGGAGGGAGGCATGGTATCTTCCTGGCTGTTGATAGGAGCCATGTCTCCTCTTTCCAGAGAATTAAGATGGCTGTTGGACTCTGCAGCCAAGACAAGGGTCACTGGTAAGTCTGTTTCCCTGTTTTGTTCTCATCCTGTTTCAAATTTCTAACACTCCCTGCTTCCCAGCACCCTCTGTTTTTGCCTCTCTCTTCCTGCCTTCCTTCAAGCCCCTTTTCAACCTCTCCCCTCCTCCCTGCCTTTCCCCAACCCAGCCCTCACTTCAACTACTACTACTCCCTCCTCACTGCCTAACCTCCATTTTGATCTCTCCCTGTCCCACATCCTCATTCTCTCTCTCTCTCTGGCTGTTTTCAGACAAGTGAATTACTCACCCAGTATTAAGTGGTTAAGCATTGGTTACCGGTGGGGTTTTCACACAAACATGGTGGGTACTGGGTGGGGAGATGTTTGTTGGAAAATGCCCTCTCTCTCCCCCTACCTTCCTTCCCATCCACCCATCCCATTTCTGTTCTTCCCTGCCTTCCACCCACCCACCTGCCACTGCTGTACAAACAAGACACACCCATGCATGCCCACACAGTAGACCTGCATGGGTGCATCTCATGTAAAAAAAGCCATAGACTCATAGAACTGGGAAATTGGAACATAGGCCTTTTTTACACTGATGGCGCAGCAGCGCCGATGGGTGGAGATGGTGTGGAAGGGTGGGTGAGCACACCCAGTGAACACCCAGCGGCACCGAGCAGGGAGACATTTACATAGACAGCGCCATGGGGGGGGAGGAAAGGGGAGGGGCCCGCAACCACCTGACAAACACCCATGCAAGTACACGGATGGCCAGGACCGGTGAGGAAGTCCGTCCGGCGCAGCAACAGCACAGCTGACTGAGGGCAAACAAAGCCGCACAATGTGGCCCCTTCCCCACAGCCTCCAGGACCCATGTGGGTGGGGCAGGAGACAGATGGGATGACAGCCGCTACAATAGAGCCAGCTCCACACAGCCCCACCACGGAGCCCAGACAACCTGGCGCCAGGGCCCCCCTACATACAAACACAGCAGAGCAGCACACACACTGCAGGCAACAGACGCACACAGGGACGGGAACACGGTGTATGGGGGGTAAGAAGGGGAAGGCACCCACACAACACAGGCAACACCCCCCCCACACACCCAGAGGCACCCATACAAGGGGGGAGGTCAAAGCAAAGCACAACACAGACATACCAAGAAAGGAACACACAAGCCTTTATTCGAAGGGGGAACCAGCAACAGGGGCAACAACCACAAGGCAGGGAGGGGGACGGGGCAACAGAAGGTGGGAGGAACAGCGCCAGCACAGGCAGGCCCAGGACAACACCCCTTCGATAGGGTCAGCGACTCCGCGCCCGGCGTCAGCACTCAACCTGCGCAGTCCAACAGGTGCAACCACTCCAGGACATGCAGGAGGAGCTCCAACAACTCCCCCTGCTCCCAGATCCACTCAGCGATCATGGCCTGCACTGTATGGGACAGAGGGAAAGAGGACAGCCATCAGAGCCTGCCCTGGGCAACCAGGAACAGAACCCCCCATGGAGGGACACAGGCACAGGGCCCAGAAAACAGTCAGCACACTCACGGATGCCATCAAACAGCTACCCTGCTGCCCTCATGCCCACGCCACCCGCTCCAGCTGCTGCACCATCATGCCCAGGCACAAGATTGCCAGCAGCATGACAACAGTAGCTGAAGGAGAGAAGGGAGAGGCCCATGGGGAACGCCTGCACCAATGGGTCCTGGGAGGGCCAGGGGAAGTGACACCACCAGGGGCCCACCCCACATGCTGAAAGCCACACACCCCGAGGAGCACCCCAGCCTCTGAATGAAGGGGGAGTGGTCAGGCCATAGGCCAGGTCCACATCAACCCCTACTCATGCTCAGATGCCCAGTGCCCATGGTACCACCGCCCATCCATCGCCATCACCACAGACATCCCGCACCAACAGGGGGAGACAACTTAGGGGAGCAGAGGGGAGGGGCAGTGCCACACCAACACACAGATGAGGCCAGGGGGTGCCTGGCCAACCGCCCACTGTCAATACCACCCCTTGAGCGACCCCAAGCAACAGCATCCAGTAGGGAAGCAGCCAGGGGAACACACACCTCACAGCCAGCGCCCACCCCACAGACCCAGAGCCCACCAGTATACCCCAAGCACACCCCCTGCACACAACCACACAGATGGGGGCAGGAGGGTTGCCAAAGGGGAAGGGGGACCCAGACACCACAGTAGCAACAGAGGCAAGGCAGGACAGAACATCACATCAGAGCATTTTATTGGTGCTAGGGGAAAGCGAACCCCAAGCGCAGAGAGGCAGAGCAGGGGGGTACATGCGCACCCACGGCAGGGCATGAGAGGCACAACAGGAGGGCACAGGAACTGTTGTGCAGGGCGGGTGAGGGCACCTGGGCAGCACCAGTAGGAAAGGGCAGTGGTGACACAGAGGGGTCAATGGGGTCCAGGGACTCCAGGCAGAAGCCAGCAGCGATTCAGACAGCAGCGCACAGCCTCCTCAGAAGCTGCACCGTCCCGGGCACCAGGCTGGCAGCGAGCAGGTGGTGGTGAGGGGCTGCTCATGGATGGTTTGGTGAGTGCTCTCGGGGTGGTGACCCCGGCGCCAGACCCTCCCAGGCAAACAGGCCTCATAGGAAGCCTCGGGTGCGCATATAAGCATCCACCAGGTAGCGCGGAAGGAGTGGATCCGCACCTGCGGCCGCAGCCCGTACAGCTGGTAGGTCCCTCACCGATCGAAGGGCAATGAGTTTCGCAGCGGTGGGGTCCCTGGTCCGGAGCGGCCCACCTCTGGGGACAGCAAGCCCAGGTCCCACAGGAGGGTCCCCATGTCAGAGGGCGCGCGCGGGATGTTGCATGCATGCAGGAGGCTGCCGATGTAGAGGGCAGCAACAGGGTGGGCCCCAGACAGCAAGGCAAGGCCGTACCCGGATAGCTCTGTCAGGTCCTGCTTACCTGGCTGTCTGGGAGGCCCTCCTCCGTCATCGTCCCGGTGGTGTGGTGCTCCGTTGTCTGGGAGCTGTCCTGCAGGGATGGGGGACCGGGTTATACTGCTTCCCCCTGCCCTGTGTTCCCTGGCCTGGGGGTCCGGGCCTGGGGCGTGGCCCTCCCCTCCCAGGGGGGTGGGTTCCCTCATGATCACCTTGCTCTCACTGCTGCTCTTTGGGCCGTGCCCTTGGGAGGTGCTGGACTGGGGGTCGTCCACCGGGGGGCGTCGGTGCGGCCCCTCTGCCCTGTGCTGGTACACGTGCACCGTGTTACTTCCTAGCACATTTCCCCACCCGTTCCACCTACTGCCCCCCCTGCTGCCGGTCCATTACCCCCCCTTGTGCCTTCTGCCTGGGGCGCATTTCCCCCCCACCCTGCACTGCCTTGCTAGGGCTTCTTCCCTCCCCCTCCCCCCAGGGTGCCCCAGGGTTCCCTTGCTCACTCGGTCCCTTCCTGAGCATGGGGTGGCATCGGCTCCCTTTGCCTTCTCATGGGCTTTGCTGGTTGCCATTGTGGGAGCCCGCACGCATGTGCCGTGGTTCCTCCCTCCTTTACCGGCTCTCGGGCCAGATGTCCGGTGTCCCCCCGCTCTGTGGGCGTGTCTGCATGGCAGCATGTGCGTCACCGGTGCAGTGGGGCTCCACCGGTCCATTCCGCATGGGTGTTTTGGCTTTTACATGGAAGCTCAGGTGTTGATTACCCATCTCCACCCATCTCCACCCACCTCCACCCATGGAGGGTGCCGGCTCCCTCGCGGATTCTCCGTGGGATTTTGCGGGTGTCAGCGGGTTGGTCGGGCACACGCCCCCACCCACTCATGGACATTTACACAGATGGTCTCCCACCCATCCAATGGGTGTTTCAGGGTGTTTGTCAGTGGATGGCATCCGTGTAAAAGTGGCCATAGCTCAAAAGTCACCTGTTTCAACCCCTGCCATGAGGCAGGTTTATACCTAAAACCTAAACTATCCCAGACAGATGTCTTTCCATTATTTTCCTGAAACCCTCCAGGAAAAGAGATTCCAGAGCTTTACTATGCAGCTTGTTCCACTGCTGAACGGTTCTGGCTGTTGGGAAGTTTTCTGAATGTCTAACCTAAATCTACCTTCCTGTCATTTAAATGCATTACTTCTTGGCCTGTCCTAAATAGCAAAAGAGAACAATGAACTTAATATTTTTGTTACATCCTTTAGTATATTTGAAAACTGTCAATGCATCTCCCCTTAATCTTTTCTCTTGGCTAAACATGGTCATTTGTGTTGGTACCTTGCATCATCAGATGCAAGTCTGAGCAATCTTTTTCATCTTTAAGGGTATTAAGATGAAATAATGTTCATCTTTAAAGGTATTATCTTTAAGGTTTGCTTTTAATTAATTTAATCAATTTCTTTCCTAATATTTCTTTCATTATTTTAAAAATGATTAAGCATGGAAACACATTTTCCCCCATACTACAGTGAGCTGTGATGATAAACTAAGGGCTCAATTATACACTTGCATGCACACAAGTCATGCATATTATGCATGGGTTGTACACAGTTTATACAAGGGTTGCACATAAGATGAGCATGGGTTGTGTGCATACCCTTTTGCACTGTGTGCAGGGCTTAGGCTTGGACTGAAAGCTTAGAAATAATAGATACATTATTCATTTCTATGCTGATAGAGCTGAAACAGGTACTAAACTTAGTAACTACGGGTAATACCATTTGGGGGGGGCACCGCATCAGGTACCCAACAAGTTACCTGGGTACTAATTGGGTACTGAATACCAAAAATGTTGTGTACTTCTGGTACTGATTTTTTTATTTACAAATTCCCAGTAGGTTTCTTGGTATACCAATCAGTATATCAACTTGGAAAACTAAAAGGTTGACATGAAAATTCTTTTTAAAAGGGACCAGAAGTTGACTTTCCAGGACAGGAAAGTTCATTTTCATTTTTCATGTGATGAAAGTTCATTTTTTGGGATGACAAACCCATAAATAAGTGTTTATTGTACAGAAAAACTGTAAACAAACAAAAAAAAGTGGGGGGATGAACCAGAAGTAGCTTTCCGGGACCGAAAAGTGTCAAAAAATTTGTCACAATTTGACGGAAACTTGATAAATCAATTTCAGGAATCAGTGAACCTTTTTACATGAGCCACACTACTTGTGCTACGGTGCGTAGCACAACCACAGGTGGGTAGGGATGTGTGAACAGACCGGAGTTTGGATGTTCAGATGTTCGGATGTTCAGACTAAATACTTAGTTTGGGTTCGTGGGTTCAGTCCCATGGAGTTCGGACCCCCCCCCAAACTTTCAGAAAGTTCGCCGTGGCAGAGGCTTGGGGTGCTACAGGAGTGCCCGTGGGAGCATGGCAGGCCATAAGAGACCACCACCATCACCACCACCAGCAGCAGAGATCAGGAAGGCTTGAGGCTTGGCACCCCATGTTTCCCAGGCAGGCAGGCTTGGCGCTTGGCCCCCTGGGGTGCCCAGGGTGGGGGCATGGATGGCCATCTGAGATCCAGAGGCAGCAGCAACAGCAGAGGCCAGATGTTGCAGGCTGACAAGAATGGTGGAGCAGTGGCAGAGGCCCGTCAAGGGCTTGGTGGCCGAAACCCCTACTTGGCCAGGCATTGTAGGCTCGCATCGTACTCAACCGATCTCAAGAAGCTCTACTGAAAATTGATCAAGCCTTGCCTGGTGGTGAATCTCGTGGACACCCAGCTCCTGCCCACCGGCACACTCATCCGAGCTATGCCTGTCTACAAGAGGGAGGTGCAAATGGCTGATGCGCAGTACCAGCAGCAGCAGATATTGGATTGCCGGGGCACAGTAACTGCAGTTGGCACCCCTACTTGGCTGGGCATTGAAGACTGAATGGCATCGGTGGAGCAGCGGCAGAGGCCCGGCCAGGGCTCAGTGGCTTCCACCCCTACTTGACTGGGTGTTGCAGGCTGGCTGGCATTGGTGGAGCATTGGCAGACATTGAAGTGGAACAACAGCCCTCCCTGCCTGGAACGAAGGTCTCAGAACCCTGATGGTGGGTCCTGGAGCTGGAGTGACTGGTTTTTCTTGATACAGTGGAATGATGACTCCCTGTGAGTGGAATGACGGCCCCAGAATCCTGATGGTGGGTCCTGGGACTAGAGTGGCATCTTCTGGATGACATGGATGGATAGCCCTCCCTCCCTAGAATGTAGGCCCCAGAACCCTGATGGTGGTCCTGGAGATGGAGTGGCTGCCTGTTTCTTGATGTGGTGGAATGACGGCTCCCTGTGAGCAGAATGATAGACCCAGAACCCTGATGGTGGGTCCTGGAACTAGAGTGGCAGCTTCTGGATGATGTGGATGGACAGCCCTCCCTGCCTGGAATGTAGGCCCCAGAACCCTGATGGTGGGTCCTGGGACTGGAGTGAGAGCTTCTGGGTGAAGTGGAATGACAGCCCTCTAAATAAATGAAACTATGGAGGTAAATGTGTGGAAATGGGTGAAATAGGAGGAGGATGACAATGGATTGGGAGGAACACAAACTGCTGGGAGAGGGAGACTTCTGATAACGTCTGCTGACAGGATCAGTGGCTAGCTCAGAAGGAATTGGAAGGGAGGAGGGCAATGACTTTTGTTATTTGCTGCATCCACCTTACCACAAGCCCCATTGGCTCTGTGCAGCCTAGCCCCATGCCAATTGCAGACTGCGAAGCCAGTGGTCTCAGGAAAAGAGGGATGGTGATTGGGCAGGCTGGCTGCTAGTCCAAGCCTCTCCACCCCTGGAGCCAGGAAGTCTGCTCCTCAGCTGTCCTCCCCTCCCTGGGTCTGCCAGCCAGGTTTCCCCCCCCCCCCCCGAATGCGCCCGAACTCATCCGAACATGCCCAAACTGTTCGGGGGGGTTGGTGTTCGTTTCGGCCATCCGAACTGGCTGGGTTCAGGCCGAACTCTGAACCGCATTTGTACATCCCTAATGGTGGGGGTGTGCACCGCAGCATGGGCAGCGCATGGGTGTCGATGCATACGGGCACATACCCACTCCCATGTATCACCACGCATCCCCACCATGGAGGCATATGTGCGTGGGGATGCATGAGCATGAGTGTGCACGGGAGTGCGCATACCCATCCCCGCAGGATTTACACAGGTAGCACCCACACATGAACACCCAGATTTCAGGATGTCCATGCATGGGTGCCGCCTGTGTAAAAAGGGCCAGTATATCAACAAAAATGTCAAAAAATTGGTACTGAAAGTTGACATTATGGGGCCAGAAGCTGACGTTTTTCAACATCAAGTACCGACTGAGCCATAATCGGATATCACATGGTACCCGATTGTTACCAGGTCAAATTGGGTACCAGAAATTTGACGTTACCCAATTTTGCAGGTACCCTCTTTCAGCTTTAGTCATTATGTTCTGATGTAGCTTTGTTTGTTGTTTTTTTTAAAAAAAACAATCAGTGTATTGCCAAAGATTATCTTGTTCTATCCCATCTTTGGCCCTTTTCAAATGGACACACACACACGTGTACAGCTGAGGGGTGTCCATAGGAAGTACACAGGTCACTGCCGGCGGTGGGGGATGTGTGTGCTTGTGGAAACATCACCAGTGGGGAGGGACATGTGCACTCCCACGCTCCACCCATCTTCACCCACCTCCATCCATGGAAACTGGTGCACACTCACCTCCATCCGTCACCAGAGCACACCCATCCCACCACCCACTGTGGCCCATTTGAAAGGGGCCTTTGTTCCCATTTTGAATTATAGGATAGCTGTTGAACTATATATCTACTTTTACTTTCTGTTATTCCTTCCATTTAAAAGGCTGAATTCCTGAAACTATTTAGAAGCTTATAAGACTGAAATGAATTTCTAACTAACACTTTAATGCCCTCCTGTTATGTGATTTATTATCATGGGCTTCACTCTGAAACACACTGAAGTCAATGGCAAAACTCCCATTGACTTAGAATAGTGAAGATGAAGACTGCATCCATGGCTCAGAAATTCAAAGGAATTTAAGTAGAGGTGAAATTATCAGCTAAATTGATGCACATGAGAAAATTCATTATATCAGGAACTGGAATCAATTTCCTGACCATTTCCCAAAACAGATGCAAATTCTCAGTTCTCACAATACCGCAAGATACCATCCCAATGTACTAACTTTCTGTTTTCCATTTACTACATACCACAGAGTCACAGAGCTGGAAGGAACCTCAAGAGTCATCTAGTCCAGCCCTCTCCATCACTGCAGGATCTGCCACACCCCATCTATCTGCACAGAAAAACCCCACCAATAGTTACAAGCAGAGACTGGGACTAACCAGAACACACAAATGCCCAAAACAAGAGAGAACAATTTTAGAGAAAAAAATCCAGATGTCCCAACAAGGTGAGCCATACTCATTCTTCAGGAGAAGACAAAAAAATCCCCCGAGATAACTGCCAGTCTGCTCAGAAGGAAAATTCTTTCCTGACCCCAAATATGACATTCATTTAGAAATTTCAACTACTACATTGCTGATGGTACATTTTACATCTGGATTTGTTGCCTGATCATAGTGGTGTCATTATGGCCCTTTTTACACGGGTGGCAAACACCCATGAACACCCAGAAATCTTGGTATTCATGCGTGTTTGCCGCCTGTGTGAACCATGCCACAGCTGAGTGTGTGTGTGCGTGTGTGCGTGCTCTGCACACACCCATCACCCACCCATGGAGCCATCCAAAAAAACAGAGGAGGCTCCATGGGTGGTGGTGGTGGTGATACTGGTGTGTGCCAGTGTGCGCCCGTCAGAACCTCCTGCCCACCCAATGCACACTGACTGTGGTGCACACCTACCCCACTTCCGTGTGCCGTGGATCTTGTAAAAAGGGCCTATATATCTTGGAGAATCCCATGGACAGCATGATCGTCCAGCTGTTTCATACTGGCACTAGCCCTTAATGCTTGTATTAATGCTCTTCAGTTCAGTTGGACTCATGACAGCACTAAGTGCTAGCTCTGGCATTCTAACACTAAACAGTCAAAGGATCATGTCTTAAATGAGGGGGGGGGGGGGCGCAAGGGGGGGAGACAAAGGAAGGGGAACAGAGGGAGAGACAAGAGGTGTAACATTCGTGAAGATGTGAGGTCTCAGATGCACATGCTTGGCTTGGTTATATCAAGAATGATGGCTGGCTGGTCTATGTGGTGAGTATATGAGTACGCAGACCTCAAGTAACAGACTGTACTGGATGGTAAGTAACAACAGTAGAGGTGTGTACCAGGGGCCCATGTCATTTTCATTTTTGTTTTTTCAATTTTGTTATTTAATGTCATTTTCGTTTTCATAAATATCAAATTATCATTTTTGTTTTCTTTTTTGTTTTTTTTCCCCATTGATTTCAATGGAAAACACATTGTTGACTGTAACTTTTTTGTTTTTCATTATATTTGGCTGACACTTGGAAGGGATGTACCGCCAATGGAAGGTATTGAGTGTACCAAATTCCAAAATGATTGGATAAGGGAATCCAATTTTATAAGTAGTTTAATTATATTATTTTGCAAACCTTCATATAAATTCTTAGCTGTAACTTCTTTGCCTCACATTTAATGTAGATGAAACTGGGCAAGTTTATACCCTTCCCAAGTTTACTATCTCTCCCAATTTTCAGAAGGATTGGATAAAGGGTCCTGGTGGTATAAGCAATTAACTTATAATTGTATGTCTGACTGTGACATCTTTATAGTCCAACCAGTGTACATGACATTTGGCAGGGCAGTGTTTGTGTGAAGAATGCATCCAGGAACTGCTTCAGGGCAGTGTGTGTGTGAAAAATGAATCCGTAACTTACTTGTAGACTTTTGAACTCAGAAGATTGAAAAATCTGGAACTTTAATGTGTGTGTAAAAATGCCGTGTCTCCTAATTGCTGGGATGCTATCCCCAAAGTCCCAGTTATGTCACTTCTATGCCCGCCTCGAAGCCACTACTGATTGGTCCTGTAAAGCTGGCAGCATGCAGTAATTGGCCAGTGAATGTGTCTGTCAGTCTTTTGGGTTGCTCCACAACCTCCCTCCTACAGCCTCCCTCCCTCTGCCATGTCAGGTGCCTGCCTCTGACTGGCACTGCATGTGCTGCTATTTATCTGAATAATGGTCTTCAAGGGGACAACCTCAATTGCTTATAAAATTCGGTCCCTTTATCAAAATGTCCTATAGTTTGGCAGAGATGACAGGGAAGGTATGTGATACATTCTTGCCAAATGTCGTGTAAACAGGATGGAATATAAAAATGGAACAACTGGAAATGTATTTTCAAGTTAATGTCTTATACCATCAGGACCCTTTATCCAATCTTACCGAAAATTTACAGGAGTTTTAAAAGTGTGGAGGGACATAATATTTCTAGGTTTCATGCAAATTAGATGGAAGATGAAGAAGTGATAGCCATGAATGTGTATGGAGCTTTTCTTAAAATCACAACATTCAATTGCTTCTAAACTTGGTTCCCTGATCCAATCTTTTAGAATATTGGTACACATAGTACCCTCCATTGGGGGTACATTCTCCCCAATTTTCATCACAATTGAGGAAGGAACAAAAAGTTATAGCCGGAAATACATTTTTCAGTGTTTCCCCTTTATTTCAAAAACAAAACGTTGTTTTCATTTCGATTTTTGTTATTATTATTTGTAGTTTTCATTATTGCAATAACAATAATGAGAACAACAATTTTCATTATTGTTATTGTAATATCAAAAATGACATGCAGACCCCTAGGAGTTAGGAGAGAGGAGTGAGGCATCGGGGAGGGCAGAGTGGAAGAGGTGGTTCTTGAGGAGGGAACTGAAGGTACGATGGGAGGGGGCGAGGTGGATGTGGGCAGGGAGGGAGTTCCAGGCATGGGAGGCAGCTAAGGAGAAGAGACGAAGGCTGTTAGGGGAGCAGGGGAGGCTTGGGACAGAGGGGACAGAGGAGCAGAGTTCATGAACTGGAGTACGGAGGGAAATTAGCACAAAGAGGTAGGGGGGAGCAAGGTTGTAAAGAGTTTTATAGGTGAAGACTAGGAGTTTGTGCAGGATTCGTTCAGGAAGGGCCTTGAGCCTTGTGAGAATAAAAAGGACTAGGGTTTCTCTCATAGGGAGTGATTTTGTGCTTATAACCTTTCCTTTGGTTGAGCCTTTCCTTCATATTTCTAAGCCTACTGCCTTCCTTCAGCTGGACACTTTATTCTATGCCAAGATTATGTCAAAGATTTTTATATAAGCTCTGAGTTTTCATCACAGTCTTTATGGCCTAAGCCTAGGTTTTGGCTAGAGGTTGTGACTTCATCTCTTCATTTGCGCAGGGGAAAACTTTTGAACCCTATTCTTTTCGATAAAGGTATTAAAGAGACAAACTGCTTTTGTTTCCTTCCAGTAAGGAAGGCATGTTTTATCCTCTTTGGAGGCACTCCATCTAGACAAATGTATCTTCTATTACAGGCTCAGGGTAGTGTGGATCGATGTATTCCATTTTGTTCCAGGCCAGTCTTGAGGGTTAGCCATGGAGCTGTCAAATGTGGATTTTAATAAATTAAGAACATTGATTCTGTTCTGTTTTCCCTTCCACGTTTATTACGCAGCACCAAATAACTAAAGGCCAAGACTGTCTCAGTAGGATCAGCTGAAAGAGAGGGAAAACAGATCTGGAAGTAGATTCAGCAGTGATAAACTTCCATTTGCACCTCAGCAGGTAATAATTGATGACTTTTGAAGCATGATGGTGCTGAAAAGCATTAGGTCTAAGGCAAAACCTAGATTAAAATGAGGGGTAGGTGATCACAAAGTGAAAATTGTAACTTGTAGTGTATCAGAGACAAAAAAAAAATGTTTATTGATGTTAGAGAGATAATAGGTTCTTCTTCCATGTTTTGGACCAATATGAGTGGGGGGGTTTTAAAGAAAAAATCTTGACCATTCATTTTGAGCATAGATGGGACTTTATCTTGGGGTAAGGGAGAAAAGTAATATAGCATGGGTTATATGTATCACTGTGTTCTTCTGTGCTATCCCTTTTTCTCTATACATACACATTAACATCTCACAGAGAACCCTCCAAGAGAACTGGGTAGTGGTATCAGTTTTTTGTTTTCAGACAAAAATAAATTTCATGAACATTAGAATTATTATTAAATCAAAAATATTAATCACTAACTTATAGGGGTGTAAAAAGTCCACACAGCCAATCCCCTTGACTATAAAGAGAAACACTTACACCTAACGCGTCCCTGATAGATGTTTGTCTAATCTATTATTTAAAAAACTTTCAGTGATAGGAAATCCACAATGTAATGGGCTCATATTGGGTGATTTTAAGCAAGACACGTCCACGCATGGCCCTCCACTATCCACACACCCAACGGCTCATGTGATGGTAGTGTGTGGTGAGGCGCGCTCCTGTGACTCACACAGTGGCCTCTCATGGAGCATTTTCAGATAAGACACTCTCCACCCACCACCCACCCACTATACAAGTTGCAGGGCTGCTGTGTTGCCCTATGGGTGACCTGTAACATGTATAGTGGGTGGGAGGTTGGTGGGAATGTCTTGTCTGAAAACACTCCTGAAAAATCTGGAGTGCCCCATGCGGGCCAGGGTGACTGCCTCCATGGACAGGGCAGGCATGCTGGGGTCTGCTCATTTGAAATACTCCCCATGCACATTGCACCATTCAGTGGCCATGGATTCCCCACCCCAGCGGCACTCATCTTAAAACAGTTTGTGTTCCACAATGCAATGCACTCACCCATAATATGTATTCCATAGTTTAACGATTTTTATGGTTATAAAATTCTGCATGCCCTTAGTGACACAGAGAACAATTGGAAACCTTTCGGCTTATAGCAACCTTTTACAAATATTTGTTTGATTATGGCCGCTTTTATACAAGGCGCTGAAGCACCTTCTGAGTCCCATGTTAAAAGAAAAGCCGGTGCGGGGAGCACATCACTTCCGGCAGTGCAGGGAGCATGGAAACCCTCCCTATGCCGGTTTTTCTCTCAACGCGGAACTCAGGAGGTGCTTTTCAGCGACTCGTATAAAAGCCGCTTATGTTTACAAATATGACATATTTCACTACTATAAGTAAAAACTATTGATTCAAATTAAAAAACAATAAAATCTTCCAAAGATTTGTTAAAATTGGGGGGGGGGGGGCAAATTAATCAGCTTAATTTGGTTTTCAGTCACCAAAACTCTAATATTTCAATTTTCAGTGCATTTTCATTGCAGAAACCTGGGCGTAGGATGAGGGAAATATTATTTTTGGCAACAATGGGCCTTTTTAGTTCCCGATGCATTCTTCACACACACACTTCCCTGAGGCAGTTCCTGGATGCATTCTTCACACAAACACTACCCTTAGGCAGCCTAAAGTAGCCGTAGTTGTAGACATGAGGAGCTGCCATGGAAACCAAGTGACCACAGCTGCCTGGGGCAAAGCAGTTTATTTATTTTTATGATTATGATTGATTATGATTATGATTATGATTAACAAACATTTATATCGCACCAGCAGTGTACCTGGCACTTTACAAAGTAAAAAAATAGACATTTTGGATCTTAGTTCATGAAATTTACAAAGCTTCAGGAGAATTAAAAAAAAAAAAAAGTTTGGTCCATCTCTATTGTATAAAGCATGTAAAGTTATACAGAAACAATCCTTTCGTTTATGGAGAACAAAGAGTGAAATAATATCGTGAATGTATTTTTTCTGCAGTCTTAAAATTTTTATAAATCACCCATAGAGGCCTGTGAACCAAGGTCATCCTATTTGTTTTCACTCTGTTAATTATCCGGTTCCAGCCTGTTACTCAAACCATGCTAATTGGATATGGAGAAATCCCTTATCAGTAAAGTTGGAAAGGGACCTGTACCAGGGTGTTTGAAACCCTTATAAATCAAAGTAGAGAAAATGAATAGAAGGATTGGCATAAAGAAGCTAATCAGCCATACCCCTCAAAGCTGAGACCTCATAAGCAAAGCCAGGTGAGAAAAACAGACTGTGCATCTGGCCAGCAGAACTCCAAGGAGAGCACAGAGTGCTTCAGGAACTGATGAGGATGAGCAGGCTTCCATGTTACAGTATTGAAACCATATCCCATCTAGATGATAGGGCAGTGGTTTTGAGATTGAAATACAAGGTGTTTTAAAAGGAGCAAGGCTTGTGGGGTCTGTGACCGCTAAGTGGCACAGCTGCAGAGAAGCCACTCAGGTAGAGTGAATGGGGAGGGACTCTAACAGTTGTCTTCCAACATGGTTACCTCAGCAGCTGCCTCGCATTCCTCCTGCCATGGGCCATGGTAGAGGAGGGACCGTTATTACAATAATGATAACAAAAATTGTCATTTTCGCAAAAGCGACAATTGCTAATAACGACAACGATAATGAAAATGACAATGTTATTATTAGTGCTGTGGCAGTTGGGTTTTAGAGGGAAAATGTGGAGGAGAGAGCAGACATCTCAGAGCCCTAAACAGGGTTGAACTCTTGAACTATGTCTGTGTTGGGAAGGGCGAGCAGCTCAGCAGCTCAGCAGTATCTGTTGAATGTATCGCTGGCCAATGAGTCTCATGGCACTCTGTGATTGCTCAATGCCTGCTGCCTCCCACAACCAATCAGGGGGGCTCTGAGGGAGGGCACTGCAACCCTTTATAATGGGAGGGCCAGACCTTTTCTCTGTTCTGAGAGAGCTCTGCTTGTCAGGTTGCGTTTACAGAACTGTGGTGCTTACACACACAAAAATCCTCCCTATCCCTCATTGTATTACCAATACCTTTCCTTCCTCATACCCTACATTTTACCTTCTCCCTTTCCCTGCCCTTCTCCCCCCTGTACATTATATATAGATAGGTAGTATAGATTAGATATAGATATATACTATAGACATATAGATTAGATTAGAATAGTTATATAGATAATTGATTAGATAATAGTTTTCCTTTTCCCTTCTCCCATCTGCCTTAGATTTAGATAGATATTACTTGTGTACATATAGAGATTAGATATTATATAGGTATTTAGGCTAGTCTGTTTTATTATATATATTATGTTATAGTATGTGTGTGTATCTCTATCTCTATCTATACACATACACACACACACACACACACACTATATATATATATATATATATAATGTTATCGGAATTGATATCAATACTGATACCAAAAATAAAATCTTTGTTTGAAACAATACCGATAACAATAACATCAACGATAACGATAACGCAAATGACATTGTCATTAATAATTTTTAAATGACATTTTTAATAATGAAAACGATAATGAAAAATAAAAACAATATGGGGTCCTGGTACACACCTCTATAATTGCCCCTTTTCCTGATGTTCAGTCTAAATTTTACTTTCTACAGCTTGAACCCACTGCCTCTTGTCCAGTCCTCCAGAGCAAGAAAGAAGCAGTGTTCTCCATCTTCTTTATGGCAGCCTTTCAAATATCTGTAGAATATTACCATATTCTTCTTTCCTACAAGCTAAACATACCCAAATCCTTCCACTTTTCCTCATCTGATTTGTGCTCTAAATCCTTTATCATCTTTGTTGCTCTCCTTTGCACCCCAACATTTCTATGTCCTCCTTAAAATGGAGTGCCCCAAACTGAACTCAGTACTCCAACTGGGGCCTTATCAGAACTGAGTAGAGTGGGTCAATTATTTCCTGTGTCCTGCATACAAGGGTATGCAGCCAAAGATGGCATTGCTGCTAGGAATACTTATTATTTATTAAATTTGACCAAAAGAAATGCTGTGTTCCTGCAGGGGGATTTGCAGCAGGATGGGGGAGAGAATAGCACTTGCCCAGTTCCTGGAAATTATGTAGCCAAAATACTGAAATGACTAGTGGTGGCTGGTGTTTTTTGAGGCTGGTGGGGCAGTGTGGGTGGGTTGAACCTTCTGCCGGCGGAGCCAGAGGCAGCGGTAGGCGAAAGCAGGGGCAGCGGTAGGCAAGAGGCCTGGCTTAACCCAGCAGCAAGGAGTTCCTAGGGTTAACATTCAATGGACATTACATTAGTTAACGCTGGGAACTCCTTGCTGCTGTGTGAAGCACTCCCACTGGAGGATAGAGAACCCTCTTACTGGGGTCCCATCCACTCTCTCCCACTGGGTCCAAGTTAACCATAGCAGGTTACAAAAATAGATTATATTGCCATCATCTACCTTTATCCTGAACCCTCAAATCCTTGATTTTCATGGCATCCTTTTTATTCTCTTCTCAGAAGAGAATGAAAGGGAAGAGAAGGACAACAGAGGCGAGTAGGAGGTAAAGGGTTTGGTTGTGGTGCACGAGAAGACTAAGGGGAAGAGATGGGTTCAGTGGGGGACAGGGGTCTCCTTGTTGTCTGCAGCCTTCTCTTCTGCCATGCTCCTACCTAAATTCTCCTATGTTCACAAGGAGAGAAGTTGCAGGCCTGTATAGCAACCAAACACTCCCCATCCAAAGAGCATCCCCAGTACCAACACTGTATCCCTGGCATCCAAATGCCTGTTCAAGCAAACAGGCCTTTTAAAAGAAGTTTGGCAAGTTTCAGGGCTGCATTTCCACCAAACCAGGCCTATCCAGACCAGCAACCCCAGTACCTACACCGTATCCCTGGCAGCCAAATGCCTGTCCAAGCACACAGGCCTTTTTAAAAAGTTTGGCCAGTTACAGGCCTCTGTTGGCACCAAACCAGTCTCATCAAAATTTAAACAATGCATTTCTGTTTCTCAACAAAAAACCCAGGCAAGATGCTCAAAGTCACACAGTCACAAGCAGAGAGGCCAGAAACTACTTTCCAGCAGAGAGCAGCAGTGAAACAGTGAAGGGACCATTTTAAGAAAAGAGTAGCCACGACCAGTANCACAGAGCTAGCAAAGCAAACCATCTTAAGACAACAATGTTATGTGCACTCCTTAGCACACCATAAAAGCAGCAGCGGGGATTTCCACTTGCCCCCCAAAACATGCTACACAGCTCTGTTGCAATGGAAGAGGTAGTTTCTACTGAAACTAAACACAGAGCATTCATGCAAGGCCTAGCCATTAGTGAAAAAGCCTGCCACAACATCCCACCAAACTGCAAAGGGCGGGCCATTTTAAAATGCAAGGAACATTCCAGGTAAAGATTGGAAACCCTTCCATCTAAGCCCCTAGGCCCCCCACCCGTAAAACAGAAAGCAGACAGTTTACGTCAAAAAAAGCCAAGAAAGAGACCAATTTTAACCAAACGTAGCCATGGCCAGTGGGGGTACTAGAAAATGGCCACAGCCTTTGCACATGATTGAGGGGCTTGGGAGAGGAGCGGAGGGAAACTAGCAGTGCACATACAAACACGAACACAGAACAAGCAAAAGTATATCAGATCTTAAACCAACTGAACTATATTATGTGAAGTCTTAGCACACCACAAAAGCAGCAACAAGGAATTCCACTTGTCCCCCAAAACATGCTTCACTGTTACAGCTCTGTTGAAGCCCTATTTTCCCCAGCAGCCCCCTTAACCCCAGCCCCATTTTCATCAACCCCCCAGAAGCCCCATTCTCTCCCCCCCAAACAGCACCCATTCTCTCCCCCCCCAAGCAACACCCATTCTCTCCCCCCACCCCCCAAGCAGCACCCCAGGCCCCTTTTTCACCAGTGTTTCCCCGCAAAATAACTAAAAATAAATAACTCACCAATGGGGATGTGTCTGATGCAGGTCCAGCAGCAGCGTGGGGTAACAAAGCCACAAACAAGCCAGGCCACCAGCACTCTCTCTCCACCAAAATGGGGCAGATCACCAGCACACCAAATGAGGAGACCTCTCTTTTAACCCCACCCCCTAGGCAGCCTGAGCCCTCAACAGCAGTGACTGTGCACAAGCACACACTGTCTGGGCGTTTGAGTCTCCAGTCCAAACAGAGTCTTTCAAAGCAGCCCATAGGGCTCTGTGGAACACTGCCCCCACTGGTGGGGAAAGCAAAGTGCTTTTCCCCATTCAGGCAGCATGGGCTCTAAGCCCAATAGCCCAAATCACTTTTGTAAAGTTTTGTCCCTTAAGGGATTCCTTAGAACAGGCTCAGCAGGAGCCACTGGCCCCCACCCCACAGCTCCTGCCTGGACATGTGTCCAGGGAGGCACAACAACAACAACACTGAGCACTCAGGTGATTGATGAACTGGAGGACTTGGAGCAAATCTGGAGCAGGTTACTGGCTCCCTCCCCCTCCCCCCCCTTTGGGACTCAGGTGAGGGGTTTTGTTTGTTTGTTTGTTTGTTTTTAAGCATGAAGAGTGTATGGAGGGGGATCGGGCCAGGAGGGGCTATGTCGCTGGTGCCCCTGCAATGCACACCACCCCTGGAAATGACAAAACAACAAACAAACAAAAACAGAAATAACCAAACTGGAAAAGTGAAATAATCAAAACAGAATACCCCTCCCCCCCAAAAAAACCAAATATGTGAACATTTGTTCAAATATATCAATGCCTGTTTCATTAACGAGTATTATTTGGCTATGTGGCGGGACACCCAAAAATGCAAAACAATATGTGCAAATAATAAATCTGCTAAACTTTTCAGTTCTAGTGTAACCCCGCTTAGAGTCCTTGGGAATAGAGCTCTTTGTATTTTGGAGATGCTGTTTTTGGAGATATGTGAAAACAAGATCATGACCACTTGTTTTCATTAAGGATTGTATTGCTATTTGTATGTTAAAAGAAATATTACCCCAAAGTTCTGACCAAATTCTGAAAAAGAAACTACATTTTTCTTAACTTTCAATTAGATAAGCCACTCATCACTTCCTTACCTAAAGTATTGCATGGTTTTATCTGCATGGCTGAGCAATTGCTATGTTTCCCTCAAAAGGTGATAGCATTTCAGTGGTGGATGACATGATCACTCTCTATATGAAGTCTATAAAGCACTTGGGGATTTATATCAAGTTTCCTCCCATTACATGGTTGAAATATAGCAACAGACTCATAATACTGAAGAGGAAATAGAGAACTCCATCCTAGGGAAACATGAAATCAGGAAGTGTGGTTGGGAGTGAAATTATTCATTTCACCTTGTCTATACTGTTAAATAAGCTTTCAACTGTGTGTGTAGGCATGGAACTATTACTGCTAATGTAACAAATAATACTGTTATTTATACAGGGAGTTCCATATTGGTTGCAGTTTTGATGCTTATAACTTTTTCTTTATTTTAGTCCCCTTATTACTCAGCTCAAGTCGGGGAAAGCCCCAGCGGAGGATTGCATTACCCCGGATATGTTGAAGAGTGCCCCTCAGTGGTGGGCCAGATTACTGGCCCCTTTTTTTACCCAAATAAACTCTTCCGGTGAGATACCCAAGGCATGGGTAAATAGCATCATTGACCCCTTCTTTAAAAAAGGTGACCCACAGCTCCCCTCCAACTATCGGCCTATTAGCCTCCTCAGCGTCATGGAGAAACTGTATGCTAGCTATCTATTAGGAAGATTTCAATCCTGGCTCAATGATAATAATGTGATTGTCCCTGAACAAGCTGACTTTCAGCATGGGAAATCTACCACGGACCAGATCTTTATCCTTTCTCATCTGATTAAAAGCTACGTAGCTCGCCAAAAAAAGATCATTCTTTGTTTTATAGATCTCCGTATGGCTTTTGATACAGTTAATAGAGAAAGCGTTTGGGCTAAATTGAATTCCACCTCACTTGATCCACGTTTACTTTTTTTGATAATTAAGTTGCACACTAGGAACACCCTTCAAATCAGGTGTAGTCCACTAAGCCACCTACTGTAAAGGTTTCTGTTTCTTGAGGGGTTAGGCAGGGATGTATCCTGGCCCCTGCCTTATTTAATTATTATTTAAATGATGTTATCGCCTTTCTGAACAGATTTGATACGCATGCGCCTAGACTTAGAGATAGAAGGATCCCTGCATTACTATATGCGGATGATACGGTCCTGATATCCCAGACCCTTATTAGGCTGCGAAGGGCCATACAATTGATCAATGATTATTGCTGTGCCAAAAACCTCGCTATAAATTTTTCCAAAACCAAGGTATTGGTAGCAGGGTCGCATGGCACTCGGGATCCCCATCAATGGTTTATAGGGGAAAATTCAATTGAACAGGTAAAGAACTTCAAGTATTTGGGGGTCATTTTTTTATCCTCACTTAGCTGGAAGCAGATTTTGAGGCTTTGTTGAGTTTGGCCCGGAGGACTTCTGTGGCCATCTCGAATTTTTACTTTAAAGCCGGGGGTAAGATAGTTGCTTTAGCCCTTCGTCTGTTTAGAGCGAAAGTGATCAATCAGCTTTTATATGCTTTCTCTGTCTGGGGTATTGGATACATGGACAGTTTGGAAGTAGTTCAGAATAGCTTCTTGCATTCTATTTTGGGAGTTCCTAAGAGTACACCCCAAATACTCCTGCGAAGTGAGACGTCCTGCTCCCCTCTCAGATCAAATGCGCTATTCAGTCTCGTCAAATACTGGCTGAAAGGCTTTGGTTTTTTCAGCCCAGGACAATCTCTTTTTTTCTAAGGCCCTAGAGGGAGGCCTTCTTTCTCAGTGGGACTCTTAGGTTTCTCTTGAAGTTTCAAAGCTGGGGATTGCTAGGGAAGTTTTAACCCCCCCCTTGGCTTTAATGGCGCTTTGGCTCTGATTAAGAGGAGGATTTTGGATCAGGAACTCCAGCTCGAATCTTCCCTGATGTCTGCCAACAGATTGCGCCTCAATATCTTTGGATCAGTCCGCCCAGAGGCAGTCAAAGATATCTAGACGTTTGGTCAAATTTCTGCCGTAGGTGCATTTTCACCAAATTCCGTCTTAATGTCTTTGTTTCCGCTCTCTTAGAGGGGCGGTATAGGAATATCCCCAGAGTGGAAAGGTTTTGCCCCCTTTGCTGTACTTCAATTGTGGAGACTGCTTCCCATGTTTTGTTTGTATGCCCAGCCTACGTGGTCCCTAGAAGGAAAATTTTGAACACTCTGATTATTAACTCCACTCCTTCTGAATACCTATTGAAAAGGTTTTTCAGTCCGATTGATTCTAGGTTAACAAGGAGAGTGGCCGCCTTTTGTGAGGCTGCCACGCAAATCCGATTCGATAGCCTTTTTCATGCATCGACCTCCCCTGACCTAGGAGGCACCGTCTATTATATAGGCCAGTGAACCGACATAATAAAAATCTGTGTCTGAACCCCTTGAGTGGGTAATATATTATTTTTCTGCTCTAAATGTTGTGGTTTAGGGACATTGTTTATATAGGAACGGTCCGGCCTTGTTTAACCTGACTTTTGGTACCTTCTCTGTCAGTTGCATTATTGGAGCAGCCATGTGTTCACTCAAGTACTGATATATATCTGTTTTAGAGGTTAGGTAACAATTACTCTGGGCCCTGAGTAGGCCAAGATAAACTATTCCCCTAGGGTACGTTAATGTATGACTGAGATTCCATTAGATTGTTCTACCAAACATTTTCTTGGATTGTGTCATTGTATTATCGAAATCTCATTTTTCATTTTATTTTTATTTATTTATTATATTTGTTATATATTTGTATTTTGTATTTTGTTATGACCACAGTCAAACAATAAAGTTTTATTACTTCTACTTTATTTTAGTCCCACAATTTTGAGACTGGCAACATTACAAAAAGGACAACTCATTTTTCCAGTTATGTTCCTTTGTGTCCCATATTTTATGGTACATACCTTTTTTTTTCTTTTTTCTTTTTTTAAAGAAAATTATACTGCTACAGTTAATGCAGGATGGTATTTATACTTGTTGCAAAGGTGTTTTTTAAATGGCCTCAACTAAGAAGATGACATTGGTTTCAGCAAGATGTCAGTACATCCTACATAACCCAGCTGAAGGTTGCGGGGGCAGCCATCCTACACCCCCCACCCCCCGCATGCAGCTGCCACCGTGGTTGTGTGGTTGCTGTGTTGGTCCCAAGTGACAGAGAGAGAAGCAAAGTGGTTCTTTTATTGGACCAGCTGTTGGTGGAAATAAGCAAGCTTTCAGGTCACACAGGGCTCTTCCTTGGGCCTTGACAAAACTCATGCATGTATCAGCCATGCTGTAACTGGCAAGGGAAAAAATTTTCTCCCTCATAATCAAAGTTAAGATCAGTACATCAACTTTTCAAAGGAACTGAAATCTTCATATAGCGCCTTTAATACACAGACAGGGTGGGTGGGGTGTTTGCGTGTCCGGACACGGAGAGCAATTGTTTAGGTGGCTAGTGTTTATTTATTTATTTATTTATTTATATACACTTCTATCCTGTCCTTTCCCTAAGGCTAAGGGCATACAATTTTAAAAATGCAAAATAGCATAAGAACAAGACTAACTAAAGACCAACTAGAAAAGATTAGAATTAAATTAGCACAAGGTCATCATTTATCAAGGATAATCAGTCATAGGATAAGAAATGATAGCCCACTCCAAACCTTGTTTATGTTAGATTTAATTGATTTAAACTAAAATAACAAACTCAGCGCACTCTGTTCAAGGATCTGCTTATTTCACTCTCAGAGTTGAGTTCCAGATGGCACTGGCAATCTCAGTCTCTGCAGATATGGGACTTACTCCCTTCAGAGGATTTCAGTTGCCTGGCTATCCTCCTCTACTTTCTGTACATTGGTACACAAACTGAGCGTAACCCTTCTCGTTGGGTGCCACTGTCACGAGTTGGAGGTCTGCACCCCCAATTTACCGAGTTTGAGTGACTCAGTTTCCCTTGCTTACAGTCCACTTGAATCAGTTTTTCTCTCTGACTGATTCAATCCTGAAGCAGGGACAACCCCTTTGTCACCCAAGGGCCTGATCCTTCCCATTTACATACTTTTTATTCTCTGGGCTCGCAAGAGTTTGAAAACTCAAGTAGCTCATTGTTTTTCCAATGTTAGACACAGCCACTTCTTCATAAAGATAAGAAGAAAGTTTATTGATTACATAAGCAAGATAGTTGAGACAGAGTGACTACAGAAATGAAAAGTAACATGATGCATTCCTAATCTATACTGGTTGAGTTCCTATGTAACAATCTTACCCTACAAAGGTCCATAAGTTCTGGTCCATTCTCACTCAGAGATGTAAGTTGACTGAGTGCTGGTTCTTAGAGAGTGTAAATCAAAGTCCCTGTCTCAGTGCATGTCTTCCAGCCTTGCTAGATGGCAAGATCCAGGATGCAGATTAGATTGCTCAAGATGGCTCTGGCCCTCTCCTTTGTCTTGTCTCACTTTAAATACCTTTTCATGGTCTCTTTCTTTGAGTTTTCCCACTCATGAGTGTGTAGATTTCCTCACGTAGGCAACCCAGGCAAACAGGTAAACAGGAAGCTTAATTTGCAAGTAAATAGGTTTCTGTCTGGCTAGGCTTCCTGAATACACATTCTTTAAATGTCTACACATCCTGGAGTTTCCCGACTGTCAGTTTACTACATAGTTACATGAACTGAGCTGTCAGTTCTTAACATTACATCCATGTTTGACCTCCAGCTTTACATATATGTTAGACCTTTAGGGTATTTTCAGAAGTTACGAGATCACGCTCAACCACAGACAATCCCCTGTGGTGGGGAATGGTCCCGTAACATCTGGGTATTTTCAGACGTTATGATCCCACGCTACCCACATGGTGAGCAAGGAACCGTAATGTCTGTTGGCCCAACAGGTGATTCCCGCCAGATGTTCATCCCCGTGAATCATGGACGGGAATCTCATTGACCACACAAACGGCCCTCCTGCCCGGACCATGACTGTTTGCGTGGTCAATGAGATTCCCGCCTGTGATCAATGGGATCATCATGTCTGTCCCCTGACCATGGTCCAGAATCAGCAGAATTCCGGGGCATGGTCAATGCCCTGGGGGTGGGAGGGCTCTGCAGCCACATTGGCCGTGGTGCCCGCCCATCTCCCAGGGGGCGGGCAGCCTAGGGAGCATGGGGGGGGGCTGTGCGGCCACACATTGGCCGCGCAGCCCCTCCCCCTCCCCTGCTGGGATCAGCTGGCATGTCTTTTGGCCATGCCTTTTTGATTCCAGCGGGGGATCAATTGGTGATTCCATGACGGGGCCAGTATTGGCCCCGTCACGTCTGAAAATACCCTCTGTTTTGATCCCGCCAGATGTTCACCACAGTGAACCTCCGGCAGGAATCAAAATAACCACATTTTCAAGGATGGTCCAGGGACCATCTCCGAAAGCATGGTCAAAGTTATTCACGCCGGGGGTGAACTCCCTGTGGGAATCACTTTTTGCCCCCAACAGACGTGATGTTACCATGCTCAACCATGGTGGGATTCATCGTGGTTGAGCGTGGTAATGTCTCGTCTGGCCTGACCATGGCCCGGAATCGGCAGTCATGCTCACCCCCAAATCTGGACCATGGTCATACCCGCATTGGCCACAGAGCCCGCCCGTCTCCCGGAGGGCAACCTCAGAAGCGTGGGGGGGCGGGGCTGTGCAGCCGCACATTGCGCCACGCAGCCCTTCCCCCCCCCCGGATCGGCCAGCACATCTACTGGCCGTGACAGTCAGATTTCAGCATGGAATCAACAGGGTGATTCCGTGAGGGGGCCAAAGCCACCCCGTCATATCTGAAAATAAACATAGTCCCATATCTCTCCTGTGTGACCTCAAGTTCCTTCGTGACAGTCTGTACATATTTTACTTTCGTAAATACATTTCAGATTGTCCTATTTTCATTCTTTTTCATTAGCCATAAATCTTTCACAGCCAATATTTATATAAGTCAATACTTTGTCAATCTATTTTTCTTCTTTACTATCATATCGTAACTGCTGCTGATCTCTTTCTGACTTTCCCAGTTGAATTGGTTAAAAAATTAGACCCACATTAATAACTGAGATATCTAAAATATGTTTTCAATTTTTCAAAAACACATTTGAAATTCTAATTTATTTTCTTTTGGTCAGCTGTATTTTACGATCCTATCCTCTTGTTACCTTTTGGCACAAAAGAGCAAACTTACAGGTTCACGGATTATTATTTTTTAAATTCTAATAGATCTTCAGAACCAGAAAAAACAAAAAAATAAAATAAGAACATACCACACAAGTCTTCTGGAACAGTTAGCCCTGTGATTGCTAAGGCCACATTCATACCTGATAATGGTGCATCGGCAAAACACCACTGGTGAGAACTGCTGGTATAAATGGGGCTCTGCCATGACTTTACTTGCAGTTGTCAAGGTTGGATTCTAAGCCTTGACAACCACAAGTAAAGTCACAGAAGAACCCTGTTCACACCAGCGGTACTTCCGGCATCCACTTCCTCCCCCACTATGTCTTTGACTTGCGGGTGTTTTGCCGCTATGCTGCCATCAGGTGTGAATGCCGTCCAAGAGAAGAGTTTTCTTAATACACAGAAACAAAGGCATAATAGTTTCATAACTAAAATACACTTGATGCCTGAATCTCAGAAGAAGGGCCTTTATTCCAGAATTTGGTGCTGAATATTTGAACATTGTTCTTATGAGATTTTGGCCACAAAATAACTGAAGTGTTGTAACCCTCTCATTTAGACATTTAACAGAAGGCTTCTCATTAGGGATGGGCGAACGCGGTTTGGCAGTTCGGAGTTCGGCCCGAACTCAACCTGTTTGGACAACTGAACTCGAACCCAAACGCGAACATACCAAACAAACCGAACACCGAACGGCGAAATGGCCGAACAGTTCAGTCAGTTCGGATCACGTTCGGATGAGTTCGGGTGACAAAAAAAGGTTCACTGGAAGGTCAAACATTACAGGGAGGTGTCAGTCACTGAGGAGCAGACTTCCAGGCACCAGGGGTGGAGAGGCTTGCAAGAAACGAAACTAATTATCTGCCTCCCCCCCTTCCCAACACCTTCTGAGCTAGTCACTGTTCCTGAACAGCAGGCGTTGAGTAGGATTTTTAGATTGCTTTAAGTTTCATTTCAGTTTT
>QEPC01010320.1:1462054-1473220 GCA_003113815.1 Sphenodon punctatus
GATTTAGTTTTAGTGTTTGTAGGAGTAGGTCTGTGTACTTATTAGATAATCCATTTAGTTCATAGCATTTAGAATAGTTAATAGCAGTTAGATTTAGTGTAGATAGATAGATATAATATTAGATTAAAAAAACCCATATAAAAACAAAAAAAACAAATAAAAAACAAAAGAAAACCATATAAAAACCAATAAAAAAAATAATATATATATAAAAAACAAAAAAACACCCATAACAACACTTCCCAAATGGCTGAACCGAACAGCCAAACAGCCTAACCGAACGGCCTGTTCGGATGACCGAACCGAACAGCCGAACCTGAACTCGGCGAACTAGCCGAACTGCCGAACCCCGAACGGACGAACCGAACGCAGCCAAATCAAACGGACGAACTGAACGGACGAACCGAACGCAGCCGAACCGAACGGCCGAACCCGAACCGCAATCTGTTCACCCATCCCTACTTCTCATCCATTTTAGCTTTGGCTGGAACAAAATAAAACACAACTTCACATTCAGGTCAGTGGATTTTAATCTGACTCTGTCTTTACCTTCCTATTGTATCAAAATGTTGAAGGGGGTCAGAATTTGAGGGTCTAATTAGTTGCCCATTTCTTGAATAAAAGTTCTATACTTTGGAGGTGAGGACATGAAATGGAAATAATAAAATAAAATCCACCATTAGAGACACTTAGCTATGTATATTGTGATAACTGTTATGATGAGAATTTATTTATTTATTTATTTATTTATTTAAGAATTTTTAAAATGTCCCTCCACAATATAAACATACGAGCAATATAAAAATATACATTAAAACAATTTATAACAATAGAAAGAAGTTTAAAAAATATAATCAAAACTCACACACCCTAACCCTCTTCCCCCTCCCATCCCCTTCACCAAAAACCTGTCAAAACAGTCAAGTCTTACATGATCAACGAAAAGAAGAGAGGTCTGGGGCCAACCAGGTCTCTGCTGGTAGGGAGTTCGAAAGCCTAGGTACAGCCACCAAGAACTCCCTCTCCATAGTCGCCCCCCAGGATATTGTAGAGTTAGCTTTCCGTTGAATAACACAAAACAGAAGTTTCTTCAAAACAGAACTTTACTAAGAGCTCAGAAGACATGCTTCCATACTGTACAGACTGCACGGGACAAGATGGAGGGCAGAGAGAGGACAAGAGAGGAGACAAGGAGGAGAAAAAAAACTGTTTCATCCCCTGACCCTCCCCCTACTGGACAAGCCCCATATTAAGTTTGCAAGGCTTGCAATGGGCTTTTACTTCTGACTGTTGCACAATCCAACACCCCTTCTCAACAGTCACTAGTCAAACCCACTAGGTTCATTCTTCTTAATAGCTTGCGATGGCCTTCCACTGCTAGTGGCTTCATGAACACATCCGCTGTCATATCCTCTGTAGAACAGTATTGCAGATCTATGAGTCCTTGTTCCTGTGAGTCTTTCAGGAAATGGTATTTTACGTCTTATGTGCTTGGTTCTAGGGTTTATTCTTTCTGTTTGGGCCAGTGCTATATATCCTTGGTTGTCTTCCAGGATTGGCATGGGTCTGTCCAATTTTTGCCCCAGATCATTCAGAAGCTGTCGCAACAACCAGATAACTTCTTGGCTGGCATGTGTCGCTGCCATGTACTCTACCTCTGTCGAGGAAAGTGTCAAAGAGACTTGTTTCCTACTGCACCAGCTGATGGGTCCTCCACCAAGCAAAAATAGGTACCCACTGGTAGATTTTCAGTCCGAATGGTCTCCTGCCCAATCTGCGTCCATGTACCCTATCAGGTCAGTTGCTGGGAGCCATAGCTTGAGGTGCACAGTCCCTTTCAAGGACCGTAAGACCCTCTTCACTGCGTTCCAATCCATTTGGGTTGGGGCTGAGACTTGTCTACGCAGTATACCTATTGCCATCGCAATGTCAGGCCGTGTGATTGTGGCAATGTACAAGAGATTTCCTGTCACCTTTCTGTATTGCTTATTGTCTGGCAACAATAAGCTCGGTTCTTTGATCTCCTTTGGGTAGCTGGTTTCCATAGGGTATTTTCTGCCTTCGCACCCCCCATGCCGAAACTTTCTATCATCTCTTCTATTGCCTGTTTTTGGTTGAGAAGATAGCTTCCATCATCTTCTCTTTCAATTTGTATTCCAAGGTAGTGTGTTATGATACCCAGGTCCTTACTTTCAAAGTCCTGATTTAGAGCTCTCATTGTTTCACACTCATCCCCTTCTTCCTCAAAGCATATGATGAGGTCATCGACATAAATTAATAAAAAGATCCACCTGCCGCTTAGTCTCGTTGTGTATAAGCAGGGATCTGCTTTGCTCCTGGTAAAATTTTCCCTCATGAGCACCTTGTTTATTTTAGTGTTCCATGCTCTGGCGGCCTGCTTATTCCCCTCTGCGTTTGTCGCGTCAGGGGTTTGGCGATACCCCTCCCTCCTAGGAACAAAGGAGGTGAGGAGGGTACGAGCAGCCTCCGCGAGGGTTGGGAGAAGCCATAGTTGCCCAGCAACCAGAAGCAAAGCGACCGGGACTCTCGCGAGAGGCGGGAGTCCCAGGCGCCATTTTTAGGCTCCCTGGATCACGCTGCATTCAGCTGGGCGCGGGCAGGGAGCAAGGCCATGCATTGAGGTGGCACGGCAGGGATTAGGCCATGCGCCTCCAGTTTCAGCGTGGGATGTTCTCCCCCCCAGCCGAAACAGTGCCGGGCGGCGAGCGAGGCGGGGGGATTGTAATAACATATCCCCCCGAGAGTGCGGAGCATTCACCGGTAGGAAGGAGCGGCCCTCAGGCCACCAGTGAGAGGCAGCACCCAGGGACCTGGGGCTGGGTTGGGAGTGGGGCAGGATTGCACACACCCCCGGGGGTTTCAGTTCGAGCGTTTTGCTCCAGAGGGGTGGGGAACCTTTCCAGGCCATGAGCAGGCAGCGGGCCTTTTCCAGGCTGCTCACCCCCCTCCCCTCGTCAGTGACTGGGAGCCTGGGGAGTAGCGAGACCTTGCACCCCCCTGCAGTAGGACGGACTAAGAGGCCTGTGGCCAATATCCCTCCTCCCTCCCCCGCAGTGGGGGCATGAGGTGGGAGGCCAGGGTTGCTCTCAAGAGGGCTGACTCCCTCCAGGCCCCCCCAGCAAACCAAGAGAGGGAGATCCCCCCCTCTCAAGTAGGGCACTAGGCTCCCTCCCCCCTCCTGGGGATCGCGTGAACAGGAGGCTGGGTGGTGGCTCAGCAGGGTTGACTCTCCTTCTCAGTGCCCACAGCAAATGGAGAGACAAAAGGCTGAAGAGATTTCCCCCCCCCCCATTTTTCTAAGGGACCTCACTAAGCAAGTCTTGGTGGTGTCGCAGCGAGGTTGCTTGCCCAGGTTTCCCAAGTTCATGGTTTCTTATCTTCTGTGCTGTGCCTTGGTGGAGTAGAATAGAAAAAGGCCAAATCTTTCAGAGGGTGTGCGGACCGCCCCCAGCAGCAGGCACAGGGACTTTGGAGTGGAGGTACCTGCGAACGGAGCTACAGGGTAAGGTTTACAACAGCAAGGTGACAATATGGCCCCTCGCACGTGGAAGGGCCAAAAGAAGGCCATGAATAAGAGAACTGCAGGGAAAAAGGGGGCAGAAAGGCGGTGTCATGCAGGAGGCAGTCCTCCAAGCCATGCAGGCTCAGCTAGCCAGCTATCAGGCCCACATAGAGGAACTGGAAGGGGACCGTGAACAGTCCACCAGCAGTGAGGGTGGTGAGCAGGCAGCCACGGTGACCAACGTGGCAGGGGCTTCCACCTCACCCAGCAGGGAGGGCATGCATCGCCAGGGGAGTGGGCGGTGGCGGGCCCTCCCATTTCGTTACAGGGATGAGGAGCCAGGACTCAGCAGACAAAGGGAGGAATCCTCACCCAGTTACCAGGTGCAGATCGACGCTCTCCGACAAGGCATGCAGGTGCTGATGGAAAGCTTAGAGGTGACCCAGCCGAAACACCAGGGGCCCGGGGGCTCCAAGCCTTGGCGCGAGCTTGAACTGCCAGAAAGTGAGCAGGTCGATGATGGCTGGTGGGAGGGGGATGCCAACCAGTGCGGGACAGGGCCCGTCAGGGGGCAGGAAGAAGAAATCCCAGCAGGTGCATGTGCACAGGGGGATTGGGGTCAGAGCCTGCACCAGTCGGGTTGCGAATAGGGAGTTTATCCCAGTGGGCCAGGCACACGCTGCCATGTGGTGGGCTGCGGACAATGTCCGACTTATGAGTACAATTCGGCTGTGCAGGTATGGGGAGCAGATAGGTTCTGCACAGGCTTGGTGAAGCGGTGCTGCAGTCACAAAGAGAAACCCCACCCGTTGTCGGGGGGATACGTGGATGTGTCAGCTCCTCTTGGTAAGCATTTGCTGCAGGCCACTAGGGAAAAGATATGGAGTGGGGAATACATTGATATATTCGCTCTCCTCTTCAGTCACCCCATTCCCGACCCCAACAACAAAGAGGAGAGGAAGGAGTAGGAGAAATTTAAAAGGTCAAAGGCGGAGCACACCTGGTCCAATTGGACAGCTTCCTACACCATCTACATGGGTGTGACCCTCGTCAAGTTCCCCAACACGGATTAGAGTTAATCAAGTACTCGGATATTATACTCCGAGCTTTTGATACAGGCGGTCCTGGACCGTGACTGCGCCACGACAAATTCTTCTATCGTAGGGCAGACAATAATCCGCGCCTTTGCTGTGACTTGCACGCCCATGACATTTGGCTGGAATGCATCAGCTGCTCCAGATATGTCCCGTGGCCAGACAGCGGTCACGTGCTGTCCTGAGCGGGGGGCATGCAGCAGTCTGAGGGTGGACAGAGAGGCAGAGTAAGGCAGACAACAGGAGGGCCAACATGTTAGGATTTTAACAATGGAGGCAAATGTTTTCGGGCCCAATGTAGATTCAAACACATGTGCACACAATGCGCGGGCAATCACCCTGCCTCTGGGTGCACAGAGTTCCAGCAGTATGGATCTAGAAACTGGGGATGGGCAGGCAATAGACAAACCCCTGCCAGCCAGGGGGGAGCCACCCAAGCAGTGGGGAAGGGCGCCAACCCTGGTACAGCATGAAGCATTACGGGTGGCCACACTTGGCTACCCTAACCACCAGACAGCATACTACGTAGTTGAAGGATTCAGGTGGGGTTTCAGGATCCTGACTGAGGGCCCCCGTTACCATCTGGATGCCAGAAATTTGAAGTCCGCAATTGGGAATGAGCATCTAGTCCAACAAAAGCTCGATAAAGAAGTCAAAGAAGGGAGGATCCAGGGTCCTTTTGAGGAGTTGCCTATCCCCACTCTACATATATCCCCCTTAGGCATAGTACCTAAGTAGACCCCGGGGGAGTTCCGCATGATTCACCATGTGTCCCACCCCAAGGGGGAATCAGTGAATGATGCGATCCCACCAGAACTGTGCTCAGTAAGGTATGCAACATTTGACTCGGCGGTCGAGATGGTGCATGCCTGCAGAAGGGGGGCCCTCCTCGTGAAGTGCGATATCAAGTCCACGTTTCAACTTTTGCCGGTGCATCCCGAGGACTTTGAACTCCTTGGGATGCAGTTCCGAGGTAAGTTTTACTTTGACAAGGCAATGCCCATGGGATGTTCCATCTCATGTGCAGCCTTTGAAAAGTTTAGCACCATCCTTGAGTGGATCACGCACCAATGTGTGGGGTGGAGCTCGATCACGCACTACTTGGATGACTTCCTCTTCGTGGGTAGGGTGGGGAAGTCCAAATGTGCACAGGGAATGCAGGCATTTCAAAACATAGCCAAAGAGCTGGGGGTGCCATTGGCACCTGAAAAAACGGAAGGACCAATGACTATCTTAACCTATCTTGGCATAGAGCTGGACACCGAGCATTCAGTGTCCAGACTGCCAGATGACAAGCTCAGAGCCCTTAGGGAAATGGTAGAAGCTGTAGGACGTGCCCTGAAGGTAACAATTAGACAGTTGCAGTCCCTTATGGGCAGCCTTAATTTTGCCTGCCGAGTCATCGCACTGGGGAGGGTATTCATGTCTCATTTATACGCCCAAACAGGGAGTGCCTGGCCCTCATACCACCATATCCGAGTGACCAGGGTGATGCAGGAGGACCTGGCAACCTGGGAGGCCTTCCTCCAAGGTTATAACGGAGTGAGTTTCTGGTGGCGGTGACTCCTCTTGGAGGCAGACCTCCAAATTCACTCGGACGCGGAAGGAAGCCATGGCTTTGGGGTCTACTTCAGAGGCAAGTGGTGCTCAGCCCCGTGGCCGGAGGCATGGGAGGCACAGGTCCTAACCCGAGACTTAACATTCCTGGAGTTCTTCGTTATAGTGGTGGCAGTAGAACTGTGGGACATGGAATTTGCCAATTGGAAGGTCTTATTCTGGTGTGATAACATGGCTGTCGTTCATGTCATTAACAAGCTGTCCTCGAGATCGGAAAGGGTAATGCGACTGTGCGGCACTTTGTTCTCAAGTGCCTATGGGCAAACATTCTGTTTGTTGCAAGACATGTCCCCGAGATTGATAACGGCATAGCTGACGCCCTTTCTCGATTTCAGACAGACCATTTCCACCAGCTAGCACCAGACACCAGGGAGGACCCTGAACCTTTCCCAAGGGACATGTGGAGCCTTGGATTGTAAACTTATACAGGGCAGTACAGGCATCCCTCACACCCAGAACCAGGTGGGCCTATGAATCTGCTTTCAAAGAATTCCAGGAATACAGGTCAGGGAAAGGTTGGGAACTTGGTTTCCCCATCCCTGAGGGGCATATGCTGCAGTTTGCGCTTCAGCTCAGGCAGCAAGGTTTGGCTCCTGGGACGATAGCTGGAAAAGTAGAGGCCATTTCTTTTATGAACCGATTGGCTGCTTACCCCTCCCCCGATAACAGCTTTTTTATGAGCCGTTTGAAGGAGAGCTGGGCCAGGTGTACCTCCCAAACACTGGAATCCAGGGCCCCCATTACCCCTCAGCTGCTTCATAGTATTAGTCAGGCGGTACAGACTGTGTGCCGCTCGAGCAGCGAAGTAGTGCTTTTCACGGCTGTATTCTGTGTAGCGCTATTTGGGGCATTTCGGATCAGCGAGTTAGTCCCTCAGTCCAGAGCGGACAGGTCGGGGGTGGCTCTGCAGATCCACGACATGAGCCGGCAAGAAAGGACCCTACTGTTGCATTTGCGAAGGTCAGAGAGCATACCGCCGGTATGTTAGGAATACCGAACCAAGGAGCTGGGGACAAACAGGATCAGCGGGGCAACAGAATAACTCTGTTTTCTCTTCCAGATGCGTCAACTCGGCAGGGCTGGAAGGTAGTGTGGATCGTCGGCCACAGCATCGTTCATTGGGCTGGGAAGATGGCTGCACGCAGCGGGTGGGGCACCCAGCTGGGCCTAGGTGACAGCGCAGAGATAATCTGGCTGGGTAAGTGCAGGATGCTATGGGAGAAATTGCTCCCAACACTGACCGCAGCGAACAAGAAATTCCCAGCACCAGCGGTGATGGTGGTTCATCTAGGGGAGAACAATCTCCCCAGGTGTACAGGGTGGTGGCTGACGAAGAGATAGAAGGCCGATTTAGGTACGGTCCAGGAACGGTTCCAAGGGTGCACGCTGGTATGGTGTGATATGTTACAGCGAAGAGTGTGGACTAATGCTCAACACCTGGGCAGGGTGGATAGGGCCAGAAAAAGGGCAAACGGCAAAATAGGGGCTTGGCTGCAAAGGGCAGGAAGGGTCATCATCTGTTATGACAGAGATCAATTATACAGGAGTGATGGGGTCCATCTATCAGATACCAGATGCAATTTATATCTTGGGGCCTTGAAGTGCAGCCTAAAAGAAATCCTGGAATGAATGGTTGACGGTGAACCAGCCAAGCAGAGCTGGCGGTTCTTGTGGCGGTAGGCTGACTTCAGGCCAATTGTTAAAAGTTGTAGCTGGTAGCATAGGATTGAATACAAGCATCTCCTTAAGAGATGGGCATAGGCCATGCACAGCCGCTCAGTGTGGCCCACTGTATGGTCAGCCCAAGGGTGAGAGGCGAACGGCCGGACCCGCTGGGTGGGCCATGTACCAAACAGTAGGTTACGGTGTCCTCACCCTTGTTGTTGTTTAAACCCACCCTGAGGGGCAGAAGGGTAGTTACGAACAACCCGCTCCAGCCCGGGGGAAACCCGGTGGTCGGGGTAAGGGGGTAAGTTAATAAAGTTAGGAAGTTAGGGCACAGGAGGATTCCCCTCGGGCTTAACCCGAAGAGGTGGAAAGAAGGGCGACTGGTAGACCGGATAGTGCCGGGTGTTGCGGGGGAACCTCCTGTGATATGGATAAGAGTTAGGAATAGGAGATGGATAGGACCCCAGTTTAAAGGGGGAAGGGGGAGGGCTACCCCTTCCCCCTTTTCTTGGTTATCAATAAAGAGTGCGGCCGTTTAAACCCAGTTAAGGTGTCCTCGTCTTCTTTGGGGGGGGTGCGTCGACAAAACCCATATATGCTTTTGCGCAGTTTGCATACAAGATCCGGCCTTTCAGCGTCTGCAAACCCTGGTGGTTGGTCCATGTAAATATCTTCCTTCAACTCACCATTTAGGAACGCTGTTTTAACGTCCATATGCCTGTCTTGCATTCCTCTTGTGGCAGCTATACTTAACAATGTTCTGATTGTAGTGTGCTTAACTACAGGTGCAAATGTTTCATCGTAGTCTTCTCCATACTTCTGGGAGTATCCTTTGGCGACAAGTCAGGCCTTGTACAGTTCAATATTTCCCTGCGCATTTTACTTTATTTTAAATGTCCATTTACAACCTATAGTCTTTCTCCCTGCGGGCAGTGGAGTAAGTGTCCATGTCACGTTGTCCTGCATAGACTTTACTTCTTCTTCAGCCGCTCTTACCCATTTTTCTGCTTCCCCTTCTGACATCTGAAAGATGTCCTCCCAGGATGCTGGCTCTGATGATTTACTGGTGCTGACTTTGTAGGACAGACAAGTGGGGGGAATGACTTTGTTAGACCTCGTCGACTGCCTTGGCTCAGCATCAGCAGTCAGCAGTGTCTGTTCCTGCACTTCTGTTACCTTTGTGCTGATTTCAACTATTTGTTCAGAGGATTGCTCCCTTACAGTGGTTTCATCCATGGTTGATTGTTCTCCTTCGCCTGGACCTTGGAGAGTCATCACGCTGTCACTTAAGTTTTCCATAAAGGTCACATGTTACTAATGGTTATTCTGTCTGTGCGTGGATCCAGGATCCTGTAGCCTTTGGTATGCTCACTGTATCCTATGAGGATGCCTTCCACTACTCTGTTTTGCAGCTTGGTACATTTCTCCTCTGGAATATATATTATTATTATTATTATTATTAACAAACATTTATATAGCGCCAGCAGTGTACCTGGCACTTTACAAAGTAATAAAATAGACACGGTCCCTGCCCCTAGGGCTTACAATCTGAGAGACAGGAGCTGGGGGAGAGACTTAGGAAGGGGAACAGAGGGAGAGACAAGGGGTCTAACATTCATGAAGATGCGAGGTCTCAAGTGCACGTACTTGGCTTGGTTACAAGGTCTCAAGTGCACGTATGTCTTACTTCCAAATACTCTGATGTGACCCACACTAGGTTTTTGACCATGCCACAATTCGTATGGAGTTTGACTCACTGTTCTAGAATACAGTCAATTTTTTAGGTAGGTATCAGCAACTGCTGCTTCACCCCAGTATCTTTCTGGTAGTCCAGAGTCTGTTAACATGCATCTAACCATTTCGGTTAGCATTCTGTTTTTCCTTTCCACTGTTCCGTTCTGCTCAGGTGTATATGGCACTGTCTTTTGGTGCTCAATTCCATAGAGTCTCAGGAAGTCCTCTACTTCCTTTCCTGTGAACTCATTTCCATTGTCAGTCCGCAGTGTCTTTGGTCTGCACTGGAACTTGTTGCTCATCATGGTCACATAGTCCTGAAGTTTGTTGAATACTTCATCCTTACTCTTCATGACGTACGTGATCATGTACCTTGAATAGTCGTCAATGAAAGTTACCATATGCCATTTGCCTCCTGGCATGGGAACCTTCATTGGGCCACAGACATCACTGTGTGCAAGATCAAGTGGTTTCGTGGCTCTTTTCTGACTCTTCTTAGAAAGTGTAGCCCTCATGGCTTTGACTTTGATGCAACAGTCACATTTCATGATCACGGGACACGTTGATACCTTAAGGTCTTTGGTCAACTGCTGTCTGTGCATTTCCTTGATGCTGTCTTGGTGTCTATGTCCCATGCGTCTATGCCACATGTGTGGATGCAGTCAACATGTGGCTTGTGTGCAGTGAGCACCGCCTGTTCTTTCGCTGTGTTCAGATGGTACAGGTGCTCATCGGCAGTGGCTCTGGACAGTACTTTTGTCCACTTTGAATTGTGCATTCGTCTCCCTGGAAATGGATGGTGAGCCCCCTTGCTGCCAGGCGCCTCACAGACAGGAGTCCCCCTTCTAAGTTGGACATCTTTCATGGGTATGGTCAGTGTGTCTCCCTGTGACTGGTTACAGTACAGGAATCCTTGTCCAATTCCTTCTGCGTTTATGCTTCTCCCATCTGCAAGGTAGATCCTTTCTTTACTGTTCAGGTCCAGTCCTGTGAAGAATCCTTTATCGCTAGTCATGTGCCCCAGAGTCTACACACCAATTTTGGGATGAGCTGTCTTGCGTTGCTCTGAAGCACCCACTCCATTTTTGAGCAACTGTGTTGCTGTTTGTGACTTTAGCCCTCTGCTTAGGTGTTCGTGGAGACAGTTTCTGCTGTTCTTCTTTCCATATATAGCAGTCTTTCTTTAAATGTCCCTCCTTTTTGCATCTGAAGCATACTCTGGGTTTCCTCTTAGGAGCTTTGTCGGAGGTTTTCAGTGCAGTCTCATTACCCTGCTTTAGATCATTCTGCAGGTTCTCCTTTCTGTGATGGAATTCATTCACAAGTCTACCTTTAACAAATTCCTGCTTCAGTTCAGCCTCTGGCCTTGTCTCCAGGTCATTGATGAGCGCACTGTAAGATTCAGGAAGGCTGCAGAGGAGTAGGGCTACCGTATGGCTGTCCTTTATATATTCTACCAATGCTGCGCAGCTGTGCCACTACTTCCAACATGGCATTTATATGCTCCTGCATTTCACTTTCTTTGCCAAG
>QEPC01010320.1:1473840-1490245 GCA_003113815.1 Sphenodon punctatus
ACAGACTGCATGGGACAAGATGGAGGACAGAGAGAGGAGAAGAGAGGAGACAAGGAGGGAAAAAAACTGTTTCATCCCCTGACCCTCCCCCTACTGGACAAGCCCCATATTAAGCTTGCAGGGCTTGCAATGGGCTTTTACTTGTGAGTGTTGCACAATCCAGCACAGGAAACCCAGGGGACTTCAAGAAATGTGCCCCCAGTTGACTGCAGGGGCCTATCCAGGGAGTGAGATGGTCCCACAGGTAGATAGGACCCAGGCCATTTAGGGCTTTATAGGTAAGTACCAGCACCTTGAATTGAGCATGGAAGACTATAGGCAGCCAGTACAGAGAAAAGAGCACTGCTGTCATATGCTCCCAGTGGCCCATCCCCATAAGGAGGCGGGCTGCTGCCTTTTGCACCAGCTGTAATCTCCGAATTGTCACCATGGGTAGCTCCACAAGGAGTGCATTACCGTAGTCCAGTCTTGAGGTAATGAAAGCATGGATGATAGTGGCCAGGTGGCAGTCTGAGACATACAGCCGAAGCCACCGCACCAGATGTAATTGGAAAAATGCACTCCTCACCAAGCCCCCACCTGGACATCCAGGTGGAGCTGGGAATCGAGGAGTAATCCCAGACTATGAACTTGGAGAAACCAGCAGAGGGTGAATTCTATCAATGATGGAGGATGGCAACCTAACCGTCTTTTCTACTAGTATCACCTCCATCTTGTCAGGATTCAACTTCATCCAGTCCCCCACAGCCACCAAACACTGAGTAAGCACTGAGACTGCCAGGTCTCAGTCGGATGAAAAGGAGAGGTAAAGTTGGGTGTCATCAGCATATTGATGACACCGCACACCAAACCACCTTATGACCTCACCAAGTGGCTGCATATATGTGTTGAACAAGAGAGGGGGAAAGATGACAGGACAAGAGGGGACACATTAGGGATGTGCGAACACGGTTCGGGGGTTCAGGGTTCAGGCTGAACTCGGGGTGTTTGGCCCATCCACGAACCCCCCCAAACCCAAACTGCCCCCCACCAGAACCACCTGAAGAAAGTTTGGATTCCAAACCCATTCAGGTGCGGGAAGGGGGGAATCTGGCTTCCCCTACCTCCAGGCTGCGTGGGTGGAAGGGACGCCAGAGCTCACCTCCCCCCACACCCTGCGCAGCCTACTCATTTTTTTTTCTTTTTTAAACCCCCCACCCCAGGGACCCCCCTACCTAGTAGCTCTGGGCTCTGGCCCTGGGTCCCACAGTGGCGGTGGCAGCTCTGACTCTGGCAGCGCTGCAGAGCACTTCAGGCCTCTACTAGGCCTTCCGGGTCAGGTGACCGAGTCAGGTGACCCAGAAGGCCTAGTAGAGGTCTGAAGCACTCTGCTGCCACCACCAAACTCAGTCCCACTGCTGCTGCCAGACCTGGGCCCAGAGCCCCAGCACTAGCAGGTAGGTCAGGCTCTGGTCCTGGGTCCGGCGGCAACCGCGGTAGTGGCAGCAGCCCTGGGTCTGGCAGGGGAAGAACTCTGGAGCGCTTCAGGCCACTACTAGGCTTTCCGGTTTCACACGGAAGGCCTAGGAGAGGCCTGAAAAACTCCACAGCAATGCAAGAACCAGGCCCGCTGCTGGACCCGCCCACCACCAGACCCGGCACCACCAGGTAGGGCGGCGGGTGATCTCGGGGAGGCTAAAAAAAATCCCAGGATGGGCAGGGGGGAGGTGCTCCCTGGCGCCCCTTCCACCCGTGCATCCTAGAGGGGGAGGGAAAACCGGGTCCCCCCCGCCCAAATTGGTTTACCCCCCCAAACCAGTTCGGTCCGAACAGGCCAGACTGAACGGTTTCAGGTTCAGCTGAACCCCAAATGGGCTGAACACCAAACAGCTCGGTGTTCGCACACCCCTAGGACTCATTACTAGAATGAGTAATGTGTAGCTAGCTAGATGCTTATCTGAACTTCGCCTGTTTTCTTTGCTTTAGGTGAAGAACTCCCAAAAAATTTCTTGAGATGAAGTTCTCATGAGATTGCTAGTAGCAAGATTTACGTTGCTTACAGTATTTCAGCATTTCTAATTCCAGGAAAGATGTCCATGCTCGCTTTAGTTTTGGACAATGGCTGAGGTCATTTTCCCATCTCCAAATGAAAGCCCACACCTCACACTGAACAATTTCACAATGAGTAGCAGATGAGAGACCTATCTTCTAGTTTCCCAAGTCCCAAGTATTGACAGCATTTTCCCTCAAATTCCCTAGCAGGAGGAATGGGTGAACGCGGTTCGGAAGTTCGGAGTTCGGCCTGAACTCGGCCTGTTTGGATGACCAAACCGAACTTCTGAACCGAATGCTCGAACTTCCGAACAGTTCAGAAAAGTTTGTATGAGTTCGGATGAGTTCGGGGGCGGGAAAAACGGGGGTGGGACAAATGTGACTGGAAGGGGGAGGCAGTTGAGGAGCAGACTTCCTGGCACCAGGGGTGGACACCAGGGATTGTTTCAGGGCCAAATATACCAATGCCGAAAATATTTCAGTTTCGGTTTTGGTACCGATAGCACTTTTTTGAATGTTTGGCCGAGTTTGGATGAACCGAACTCCACCAAACTGAACAGCCAACGCCAAACTTGGGTTTTGAACCGAACGACTGAACATCCAAATGGTGTTCTGTTCACCCATCCCTACTGAATAGAGGTTTCCAGTAATAAATACATTCTTGTTCCACTTTTGACTCAGAGGTTATCAAGAAAATTTAAGCAGGCCTTTCCTTTCTTGCCAATTATGTATTGTTTCTATACTTAACACTCTGTGCTAAAATTTGACATTGTCATCATTACTGTGCTTGAGATCTGCATTCAGTCATTGCTGAACAATTTGTTAAAGTGTTATATTTTTAGAGAAAGTGGCACACTTGCCATGAAAGACTAATGCCAGTTTACAGAGGTCATGAGGGAAATAGCATATTCATAATGACAAAAATTAAATGAGTGGCAGAAAGTACGTGAATATCTAACCACCTATCATCTTTCTTCACCAGTCCCTAGTGGAAGCTCCCCATTCCTGTTAAGAGAAGTCACTCTCCTGCAACCAATATAACTCCAGGATGGTGTTTTCCTACGTACACTAAATTATGTAGTGCTTTTAAACAAAGCATGTACAACAGCTGAATATAAATAAGACAGAAAGAGATAGAAGGAGATACAGAATTAAATGAGGGTGCAGTAGTCACCACCATTCACCCAAAGTAATTACACAGTGATATCTGAGCTATTAAGTTATTTCTTAATTAAGTCCAGAGGAACATTGCCGTATCTCTGCTTCCTTTGTGTGATAGCCATAAGTAAGTTTTAAGCATTTCAGTGGTGACTATTGCACTGATGAGTGATACGGAGCTATGAGAATATGAATAGTGAAAAGGCTAAAGGGTTGAATTTTCTCATATGGATTCATGATGATGCAAGAAAGGTGCATCAAGGTTATGAGTGGAAAGTTATAATAAATATTGCCTGAAATCCTCCAGGTACTTGTACCATTGATACCTTGTTAGGTTTTGTTAGTGCAAATCCCCCCAAATCCTCAGCCACCAATACTATTTTTGTGCATGTGTTACCTTTTAAATTGCACATATTGTGCCATGGAATGATTCTCATTATTTCCAGGAGTACCAATACTACTGATACCACACTCTGTAGAGATGTGCGAACAGGTTGCGGTTCGGGTTCAGTCGTTCTGTTCAGTTTGGTTTGGGCATTTGGTTCGGGCGTTCGGTTCGGGTATTTGGTTCGGGCGTTCAGTTTGGGCGTTCGGGTCATTCACAGGTTCGGGTTCGGCCATGTTCAGTTCGGTTCGGGCGTTCAGAAAGTGTCACGAGAGCACGTGATCGCGCCGAAAACTGGAAATTCAAGTGCGTGCATAGCTGTGTGGCGAGAGAGTGTGTGTTTGGCTGGGTGGCTATTCAGTTAATGTGTTTTGGCTGTTTGTTTGTGTTTGGCTGTGTTGTTTGGCTGGTTGGTGAGTGCTGGTGTGTGGTGGGTGACTGTGTGTGTTGGTTGCGTGATTTAAAAAAAATAATGAAAAAGGCTGCAGTGATGATTCCCCAGCTGGGGTCCAACTTGATGGTCTTGGAGGAGGAGGAGGAGGTCGCTGACCCTGGACCTTCAGTGGTGGTGGTTGGATCCTCGATGAGGAGCAAGCAGCGGGCACAGCTGCCAGGTTTGTAAACTTTGAGGACAAGAAAGGCTCTATCTGTTAGAGTGAGCTCACTTGTGTGTGGGTGCGGGTGTGGGTGGTGGGCATCAGTCAGGCACAAACAGTGGGCATCAGCAGGAAGCCAGGGTCTCCCCATTGCCATCCTTCCCCAGCACCCAAAGAAGAGCAGGATTTGCACGTGTCAGTGAGGGTCTCCCCCCTCTGCAGCACCCAAAAAGAGCAGGATTTGCACATGTCAGTGAGGGTCTCATCCTTCCTCAGCACCCAAATAGAGGGCAGGATTTGCATGTGCCAGCCAGGGTCTCATCCCTCCTCGGTATAGGGCCAGATATAGATACAGCCTCCGTAAGCAGATTCCAGGAATGGCCTCCAGTTGCCATGGAGGAAGTGATTGAGCTTATAGCTGGACTCAAAACAGGGAAAGCCCCTGGCCCAGATTTTTTATCCCCAGAGGTGCTAAAAAGTAACCCTGTGGGGTGGGCTAAGGTACTAGCCCCTCTCTTTTCCTTTGTCAATAATACGGGTGCCCTCCCACAGGCTTGGACAACCAGTATAGTGGTCCCCATCCATAAAAAAGGGAATTTAAAACTCCCAGAGAATTATCGACCTATAAGTCTCCTCAGCGTAGTGGCTAAATTATATTCTAAGCTCTTACTGAACAGATTACAATTATGGATGGACAAGAACTCTATTATTGAGCCGGAGCAGGCAGGCTTTCGTGGGGGGATGGCTACCACCGACCATATATTTACCCTATCCTCTTTAATGACAAAATATACTTCTCACCGCAGGAAATTATTTTTGTGCTTTATAGATCTTGAGAAAGCATTTGATTCAGTTTGTAGAGAGCGCCTCTGGACAAAATTAAGATCCCTTGATATGGAACCCAGACTCTTGTATTTAATTATGAAACTACATGAGCGAAATTCGCTCCGGGTTCGTTATAACAATAATGGGGCTCTGTCGCAATCAATAGAGGTGCAAGTAGGAGTGCGACAGGGATGCCTGCTCGCCCCTGCCCTCTTTAATCTTTATTTAAATAATTCAGTGTACACCTTAAAACAATCAGATACGCACGCCCCTAAAGTAGGAGACCGTAGGATCCCACTGTTGCTCTATGCGGACGATACAGTCTTAATCTCCCAGACAAAAATTGGACTGAGGCGAGCCATGCAATCTTTTGGCGCCTACTGCCAGGCCGAATTACTATCAATTAACTTTACTAAAACGAAGGTCATGGTGGCAGGGGCCAGGGGTAACCAGAAATGTCATACTTGGTTTATCGGCCCAAATTCCATTGAACAAGTCCGGTCCTACAAATACCTGGGGGTAATATTTGCTTCTAATGGGGGCTGGAGAGAACATTTCGTGGCAGCCCAAGTACTTGCAAAAAAAACCATCCTGGCAATTCTGAGGTTCTTTCTAGGCAAAGGGGGGAAATTAGTTTTACCGGCCCTCCGCCTTTTCAGGGCTAAAGTTCTTGGTCAGCTACTATATGCATTTCCCATCTGGGGCCTCTCTTTTCTCAATTCTCTTGAACCCCTTCAAAATGATTTTTTACGATGCATACTAGGAGCTCCTAGGGGTACCCCCCAAGTTATTCTCCGAGCCGAAGCTCGGTGCCTTCCATTAAGGGCATATGCCCTCCAAGCGGTGGCTATGCTCTGGGTCAAAGCATCGCTACTCTGCCATCAAGAGGGCTCCCTTTTTTCCTTAGTACTGAGGAGCAGGTTGGGAGATCCCTGGCTACGCCAGATAAAGCAAGAAGTTGCCCTGTTGGGGTTTTCCCCTGAAGTGCTGGCTAATTTGGGCCAGGTAGCTACCAGGTCTTTGATAAAGAGACGCATCCAGGACCAAACGATCCAATTGGAGGGGGCTCTTCTGTCTGCTCAAAAGATAGCCCCCGCATATATCCCCCCCAATCCCCAGTGTTCTGATCCTTATTATCTTTTCGTTTGGGAGGAGGTTAAAGAACGCATAGCATACTTTAGATTGAGGACCAATACGTTCCCTTCGGCAATCATGGAGGGGCGATATAAGCAAACCCCATGGGCCATGCGCCTATGCCCATTATGCCACCTGAAGGCGGTGGACACAACTGAGCACGTTTTTTTTCATTGCCCTGCTCTTACAGGCCCTAGAACTAAATTCTTAAAAGGCCCCTTTTTGGACCCCCTTTTTCAACGTAATGACACTCAGAGTTTACTCGGGCCTATTGCTTCAGTACACTCCAGAGCAGTGGCAAGATTTGGTGTGGCCGCCTGGAACATCCGCCGCCCATTCTTCCCCGTCTTAAGTGGCTTGGCTTCTGGGGGGGCTTTTGTATAAGATCAAACGATAGTAGGAACAAATGTAAGGCAATCTGCCCAAGTCGGCTTCTGTTTACCATTCGGAGTTAGAACATTATGTTGATGTATATTGTATGTTGTTGTTTTTATCTTTATCCTTGTATTTATTGTCACGCAATTTGTTAAAGGGCTGTGCCCTGCAAATAAACTTCTTTTATTACTATTATTATCCCTCCTCAGCACCCAAAGAAGGGCAGGATTTGCATGTGCCAGCCAGGATCTCATCTCCATTGCCATCCCAAGCACCCCAAGAAGGGCAGGATTTGCATGTGCCAGCCAGGGCCTTTCTAGTTGCAATCCTTAGCATCCCATAGGAACCCAAAGAAGGGCAGGATTTGCACATGCGAACCAGCCATGGTCTCCCCATTGCCAGCACCCCAAGGAGGGAGGACTAGAGGCATCATCATAAATGCATGACATTACTTAGGTGTTGTTTATGTGTTCCTATTTCAGAGAGGAATCGGATGCCGGTGCTGCTGCCATGCCACACAGGACACGCAGGAGGTGGTCTCCAGTGCAATCCCCAGACATTGGACGGATAAGGTCCAATGTCTGGAATTGCTATGTTAAGGAGAACGGATTCGCTGTCTGCAAGGTAAGGCATGGGGGCTGAAACAACAGGGTATGCATGCATGCATCTCCGTCTATGACCTGTTATGAACGGAAATCGCCTGCAGAGAGAGATTGCCGCCCACCCACTTGTGTAAACAGAATGCAGGCAGGGCTTGACACAGACCATTGGTCTGATGCAGTATGGCAATTCTTATGTTCCTATCTTTTTATGTCCTTTAGACCAGCTGAAAAAGATTCAAAAAGGCCAGGGAGGGGACCACATCGGGCCTTATTGCCCATATGGAGAAGGCCCATGGGCAGAAGGTGGCTTGGGTGCAGGAGTCTGGCGGTGTGGCCATGGAGCAGCAGAAGAAGGGGGGGAAGGCAAGACAGAAATGGCACCACCTGCAAAGTCCTTCCCCCCCCCCACCTCCTACAGTTCTGATGTGGAGCCCCCTCCAGGAGCAGGAGGAGTCTTCAGCGGCAAGGGCCTTTCAGGCCCAGGTGCAGGGGACCAGCCGGGACTTTGTGGCTGCCCTCCAAGTAATGGAGAACCGACTGGTGGAACAATTTCAGGCAGTCGAGTTGTGGGAGAAGAAGGTGGAGGCATAGTTGGAGTACGTCTCCAAGTACATCTCCACCAAGAGGGCCGACCTGGAGCTCTTCCACCAGTTGGTCTCCAACTGGCAGGCTGCTGTGGCAGGGGCCATGAAATACACCATAGAACACGGCTATGAACTGGTGGCAGGTGCGCCCCCTGCCCCTAGGTCTCCTGCACTGCTTATGCCTTTCCCCCAAGTTCTGGGGGGCAGGCCCAAAGACTGAGTAGTTTAGTGGATAAGTTTCCTTTCTATTTTAAAATGTTTGGTTTTTGTTTTATAATGTTGTTGTTGTTCTTGTTGTTGTTGTTGTTTTGTTAATAAAAGTTATATTTGTTGTTATTGTTACGAGCTTTGTTTGAACTTTCCAATCTTTTATCACCCTGTGCGGACGTTCAGGCTGGCAGGTGGCAGAATCTCATGCACCTTGTTGATCCCTACCAGCAGCACCTGGCACCACATGTAGCATAGTTAAGGTATTAACCAAAAGATGTGCCAGCAGCAGGGTCTCAACTTGCAGACAGCCCCCCAGGAGGGGCAGGGCTTGTGTCTGTGTGGGTGTACCAGAGAGAAGGAGACACAGACTCCTTGGCAGCGTGCAGCAGGTGGTGGGAGCTGGTGGTTGGAGGGGCTTTTATTTCCAGAAGCTTCAGTTGGCATCCACGGGTGGGTGCGGAGGAGTAGGCTGTAGCCTGTTGAGGGTGGGGCAGGCTGGTGTGTGGGCACCAGGCTTCTGAATGCAGTGGAATGGAATGCAGCCCCCAGTGACTGGAATGATGGTCCCAGAATCTAGCTGATGGTTCTGGGGACGGGCGGGCATGTCTCTTTCAGTGCTAGTGGAATGACAGCCTAAAACCTATCGGGCACACTTTATTCAATCATGCAATAGGTGGTAGCAGCAGGTACAGGAACGCACACAGGCAGGCACATATAATACGTTGTTTTATATTCCATCTCATTATGGTAGGTTTGCTGCGTGCTGGATGTGGGAAATGGGCACTGGGCACATGAGCACAGATGGGAGTTCTTCCTGGTTCTGGCAGGTGGCAGTCAGGGTAGCTAGATACACCTGCCTCTGTCCCTCCAAACCCCATCTCCCTCGTTCTAGCTGGGAACCCTCTCCCCCCCCCTCTCTCTGGCCATATGGGTGGGATCATGTATGTCTCTCCTTCTAGCAGTGGGGAGACTCTCTCTCTCTCTCTCTCTCTCTCTCTCCCCCCCCCATGAGCAGCAGGTTTCTACCTAATAAAAAAAGGTTCTTCTTGCTGGCTCTCATCATTTTCACCATGTCACCCTGCGTTCCATCCCTTCATGGACTTGTCTCATATCGCTAGAAAGGCTTGGGTGGAACTGTCACTCTCAAAGGGGAGAGTGCTTCTTAGCCTAGAGTGGATCTTGATGCCATCAGGACAGGCATGCCCAAGCTTCAGCATCGAGCCAGGGAGGATGATAGACACCCCGCCCCCAAACAAACGGAGGCAAAAGAGCCCATTCCTCCTGCGTTCCCTTCCTGCTGTTCTAAGTGCCAGGATGGTTAGGATTCATTGGCCATTTCTTCCTCCCTTTGCCTCTGAAGGGGGGGAGGGGGTTTGGTAAAGCCTTCCTGCTCCGTGTGCATGTACATGGGGTGCTTATAAATACAAGGCGTAAAGGGGTTGTTCGGCCATTTTACGTGGAGCGACCATGGGGTGAGGACTGGCTGGGTGCTGAGGGAGAGGCTGATATGGGGTTATCTTGGGTTGGTCAGCTGTGAGACTATTGGGAGTTTTGAGAGCCCAGTATCTGAGAATATGATTCCAAAGCATAGGGAGCAAATTTTGCCCCATTCCCTGCAAGCAAAGGGGGTGGCAACAATTCCTGACACCCAGTGAGGGGAGAGCAGGCCAGACAGCACCCACAGCGTAACTGAGCCACACAATTCCAGCCTCAGAAAATCGCTTGAATGCCTATTCTATATGTTCTGCACAACCCCCTTTAGAAAAAGAGAGTGTCTCTGTTTTAAAATCAACTCCTTCTATGTTGCAGACTTGGCTAATCTCTCCTAGATTTAGGGGGAAATCTCAACCAGTTTGGGGGTAATGCTTCAGTTATAGAAATTCTACACTTGCACCCCCCTTCCCCAATTTCTAAAATGCAAGAATAGAGAATAGGTTTGTAATATGATCACACATCTGAAGTAGTACCTGTTTTTTTAAAAAAACTACAACCCGTCCTAGGTTGCAGACCTTTACCTATGTTTCATGTATTCAGTGGGAGTCGAACTGCTTTTTTGAGGTTACTTTTCAATTAAGTTTGTGTTGAAATTATTCTTTCTTTAAAGAAAAACACAACAAACCCTACAAACTACTTTGGGAGAAAATATACGTGTTATATTTATATTCAGTCTAATATTTGGAAGGTGATAGCTTTGTTAAATCAAGTTTTTCTGTGGTGGTGATCTGTACCAATATTTTAATAAGGGGAAAATTTTAGCCTCTTTGTGCCTCCACTTCCAGTTTGGGGGCATACTATTTAGAAACTACTAAAGTTTCTGCCGGAGTGACTGTTTCTTGATATGGGAGGAGGTCGAGTGACTGAGGTGAAACAGGAAAGCAAGTAAAACTCCCCATTAATTTGGGGGTAGCAAAAATGCATGTATGCGGAGGCAAGATTGAGCTGGCAATGACAACCTGGGTGGGCAGGCAGGCAGCGTGGCATAAGCAGCAATCGGGCAGACTTTGAGCTTGGCAGCCTGGGCGGGCAGACAAACTACATGGCATGATTGGGAGCAGCAGCAGTCATCGAGTTTCCGGGGTGGGTCCTGGAGCTGGAGTGGCTGTTTCTTGATATGGGGGAATGACAGTGCCTCTGTGCAAGGAATGATGTCACCAGACCCACGATGGTGGGTCCTGGGGCTAGAGAGGCAGCTTCTAGATATTGGACAGCCCTTCCTGCCTGTAACTTGGCCCCAGAGCCCAGATGACAGGTCCTGGGGCTGGAGTGGCTGCTTCTTGATGCAGTTGAAAGATGACTCTCTGTGAGTGGAATGGCGCATCCCAGAACCCTGACCGTGGGTCCTGGGGATAGAGTGGCAGCTTCTAGCTATTGGACAGCCCTCCCTACCTGTAACTTGGCCCCAGAACCCTGGCGGTGGGACCTGGGACTGGAGTGGCTGTTTCTTGATGCGGTGGAAAGACATCGCCTCCATACGAGGAATAATGGCCCCAGACCCATGATGGTGGGTCCTGGGGCTACAGTGGCAGCTTCTGGATATTGACCACAGCCCTCCTGCCTGTAACTTGGCCCCAGAACCCTGGCAGCGGGTTCTGGGGCTAGAGTGGCTTTTTCTTGATGCTTTGGAAAATTGGCTCTCTGTGCGAGGAATGATGGCCCCAGACCCATGATGGTGGGTCCTGGGGCTAGAGTGGCAGCTTCTAGATACATATTGGGCACAGCCCTCCCTGCCTGTAACTTGGCCCCAGAACCCTGACAGTAATACACACTAAATCTAATTGCTATTAACTATTCTAAAACCTATTGAACTAAATGGAATATCCTAATAATTAACTACAAAGGCCTTGTCCTGAAAACACACTGTATCTCTATTTATCTCTATAACTAAGCTAACTGCTATGTATATCTATCTAGTAACTGTCTATCTAATAACTATCTATCTATCTATACAATATTACACAGGGAGAAACACAAAGAACACAGGGAGGGGTACAAAACTGAAATGAACATCAATCTAATAATATTCCTACTCTAAATAAATCCAAAACTTAAAACAGGGGAAGGGAATCAGGGATGGAATAAGAGGGAGAGGGAAAAGGATTCAACGGAGAGAGGGAGGGAGGAAGATTGAACACAGGGAACACAGGGAGGGGTAAAAACAAAAAATAACACCTAAATCTATCTAATATAATCTAAATAAATGATACTATGGAGGTAAATGGGTTGGATGGGTGAAATAGGAGGAGGATGGCAACTGGCAATGGATTAGGAATAGGAAAGAACAAAAACTGCTGGGAGAGAGGGATCCTTCTGAAACGCCTGCTGTTCAGGAACAGTGACTAGTCCAGAAGGTGTTGGGAAGGGGGAGGCAATCAGCTTGTTTCTTGCTGCGCCCGCCTCACCGAAAGCCCCATTGGCTCCGTGCAGCCTAGCCCGTGGCCAATCGCAGACTGCAAAGCCAGTGGTCTGAGGCGAAAAAGGATGGTGATTGGGCAGGCTGGCTGCTACTCCAAGCCTCTGCACCCCTGGTGCCTGGACGCCTGCTCCTCAGCTGACTCCCCCTCCCTGTCACATTTTGCCTTCCAGTGATATGTTTTTGCCACCCGAACTCACCCGAATGCAATCCAAACTGACCGAACTGTTCAGTCATTTCAACATTCAGAATTGAGTTCAGTTCGGTCAGTTCGTGTTCGGATTCGTGTTCGTGCTCAGTCGTTCAAACAGGCCGAGTTCGAGCCGAACTCCAAACTTACGAACCGCGTCCACCCATCCCTAACACTCTGCTATTCCAAACCAGAAAGAAAGAAAGAAGCAGCTGCACAAGACCAAAACACTGAGTTTGTTAGACTTGATTAATCCACCACTTCATCACAGACACTTTTTCCTATTGATCTTTTCCCATCATCCTGCTTTTAATCATGCACTATTTTAAACAAACCTTTGGTAGGGAAATTGCTGGTCAAAACTAATATCACTGCAACATGTTCAAAAAACAGTCTTCATTATTTTTAATCTGAAATGCCAGACTTAGATTGCAATCTTGTATACCTAATGGACCAAGCACAAATTAGGGTTATCCAATCTTGAATTCTATTACAACACCACCCAGTTCTGCCACAAACTCACACCACTTGCTTGCTTAGTTACAAAGAAATATATGCCAAGTACTTTAGGGCACCTGAGGCCATTTGATTTATTTTTTTAAAAAATCAATGTCTCACTAATCATAATCATAATCATAAATTTTATTTTTATAGCAGCCCTTCTCCACCAAATGGCACTTAGAGTGCTTCATATAAAATACAATAAACCAATATAAAATCAATTTAAAAACAATTTAAAAGGAGAAGATAAAAAGAAGGAAGACAAAATAAATTAAGTTTAAGTTTAGTTTAAACAAAATTTATAACCCGCCCCCTCCTGCCCACTGGCAGATCGGGGCAGGGTACAATAATAAAAACTTAAATTATAATTTAATATAAACATAATATAAAATACAAAAATACAATATAAAACCATTAAAATCATCAAACAAATGAGGTCCAACAATTGTCCCCACCCCCCACAAAAGAAAAGACCTCCCCCACCACTACCCGAATGCCTGCTGAGGGACAGCCAGGTCTTACATTGTCTGCAGAAGAAGAGATCTGGAGAGAGGTGGGTCTCCACTGGGAGGGAGTTCCACAGCCATGGTGCAGCCACTGAGAAATTTCCTCTCATATCACCTCGAAGCTGCATTACTGCAACGTGCTCTACATGGGGCTGTCCCTGGTACCAGTTCAGAAGCTGCAACTGGTGCAGAATGTGGCAGCCCATCTTCTGACAGGGACGGGCCGTAGGGAGCACATAACACCAGTGCTCCGAGTTCTGCACTGGTTGCCTATAGTTTTCCAAGCCCTATTCAAGGTCCTGGTTTTAACCTTTAAAGCCCTACATGGCTTGGGCCCCTCCTATCTGAGAGACTGACTAGTGAGTCACTCCTCAAGTCCTGGGTGATCGTTGCGGTCTGATGGGGGCACCTTCTTGGAGGTCCCCCGGGTTAGCCGGGGGGCCACAATGGAGAGGGCATTCTCGGTGGTCACACCGCAGCTGTGGAACTCCTTCTCGGAGGAAGCTCGACTGACCCCAAGTCTGCTGACCTTCTGCTGGGCCTGTAAGACCTGACTGTTCATCCAGGCCTTTGGGGAAGGGAGTGGGTATGGGTGGGAGAGACGGGTAGTGAGTGGGGGGTTGGGTTGGGTTAGGGAGGGTTTAAGTATAGGTTATTTTAATCTGGGGGTTTTAGGTTATCAGGATTCAGCTTCAGATGACTCACCCTCATCCAATCCCCCACCACAGCCAGATACCGAGTAAGCACCGGGACTGCAGGGCCTGGGTCAGATGAAAACGAGAAGTAGAGCTAGATGTCATCAGCATACTGATGACTTATCAGCATACAGCATACTGATCAGCATACTGATGACACCCAACCTCATACTCTCTCACGGTCTGACCCAATGGTTGCATGTACATGCTGAACAGGAGAGGGGACAGAATGGATCCCTGCAGAACTCCACACATGAGGTCCTGGAGGGAAGATGTATAATCCCCCAGTACCACACGCTGAGTTCTCCCAGCCAGGAAAGAGCAGAACCATTCAAGAACCATTCCACCAACCCCAGCATAGTCCCACAGGCGGGTCACCAGCATCTCATGGTCAACTGTGTCAAAAGCTGCTGCTAGATCTAACAAAATCAGGAGAGTGAACCTACGTCAGTCCAATTCCCAGTGCAGATTGTCAACCAAGGCCACAAGTGCAGTCTCCATGCCTATGCCTGACTATGAGGGATCAAGGAAACTGATATGGTCCAGATGACCCCAGAGCTGTTGGGCCACCACCTGTTTAATAACCTTCCCTAAAAAAGGAAGATTAGGGGCTGGACAATAACTGGCAAAGGAGTCAATGTCAAGAGATGGCTTCGTGAGCAAAAACTGCACCACAGCCTCCTTCAGGCACCCTGTGATCTTGCCCTCCAAAAAGAAGGCATTGACAACCTCTGCCAGCTATGGCCTCAATGTCTCCCACTGGCTTACAATATTAAAACACATAAAAACAATAAAACCATAAAATACAATAAAAAGAAAGGCACAAACCAAACCACCCCCTTCCCCTCCCCTCATCCCATCCTACACCTCATCCCCCTCACCAAAAGCCAAGTGGAACAGCCAGGTTTTACACATACAACGGAAGGAGGTGAGATCTGGGGCCAGGAGTTCCACAGCCTAGGTGTGGCCACCGAGAACACCCTCTCCATAGTGGCCCCCCAGGCCACACGGGGGATCTCGATAAGGGTGCTCCCAGTGGACCACAGAAGCAGAGCAGGAAGAGCAAGGCGGTGCTGCAGGTAAGTTGGACCAAGAACATATAAGGATTTATAGGTCAAAACCAATACCTTGAATCGGGCCCAGAAGTCTATAGGCAGCCAGTTCAGAGCCCAGAGCACTGGTGTAATGTGCTCACAGTGACCCATCCCCATAACGAGACCGTCTGCAGTATTCTGCACTAGCTGCAGTCTCCAGACCATCACCATAGGTAGCCCCATGTAGAGTGCATTGCAATAGTCCAGTTTTGAGGTAAAGAAAGCATGGATGATGATGGTGGCCAGGTCACTATCTGAAACATGCGACTGAAGCCATCACACCAGATGTAATTAGCGAAACACACTCCTCACCACAGCCCCCACCTGGAAATCCAGGCAGAGCTGCTGATTGAGGAGCACGCCCAGACGATGGACCTGGGATAACAGTGGAGGGTGGACCCCATCAATGATGGAATATTAGTGGGAGAAAGCGGTAAAGAAATATTTAAAACAAAAGTTGGTGAAATCTTGAAAAACTCATGAGTCAGGCCTTAATGGCTGTGGTTGCATTGCACATGCTGAATTAGATTGAAAGCCATACAGATGATGATTGTAGATGTGTCTGCATGACCAGAATTAAGCAATGGAAAGGAATTAAATTTAGGAAGTAAGTGCAAGAAGTAATGGATCAGGAGAAAGAAACAGCACACATTTTCCTTTAAAATCTGGATTATTTTCTGACGTGTTTCTCTAATAAATACCATCTGGGTTCTCAAGAAAACTTTGCATAACCAATCATTGGGCTAAATAGGACAAGAACCATTAGAGAATTTCAACTAGCTGGAGCTGACTTTGAATATAAAATGTGTTACATTATCACAAACACAGTATATACTGGTAAAGTTAGTAGCATTACAGAAATTTGAAGGTCAGGAAACAATTTAAAATAAAATATTTTAAACTGCATATTTTCAAGAGAGGAAATTATTTATGAAGCTACCAAATGGATGGAGATAAATGCCCTCATTTTTATATAGGAGAGCAAAATAGCAGTATTGCTACTAATTAGCAAAATCTCCCCAGTGGTGTGTGTGTGTGTGTGTGTGTGTGTGTGAGAGAGAGAGAGAGAGAGAGAGAGAGAGAGAGAGAGAGAGAGAGAGAGAGAGAGAGAGAGATTTCTGATATTTCTCAGCAGGACCAGTGATCCATACACCTAATTATTCTCCTATCTTTATTGACATGGAGAATCATGTAACTTTTTCTCCAGATGAGTATTTCATTGCTGTTTAAGACTCTGACTCAAAGCTCAGCACCAGTTAAACTAATAGGTAGGGATGGGCGAACGCGGTTCGGTAGTTCGGTGTTCGGCCCGAACTTGGCCTGTTCGGACAACCGAACACGAACACGAACACGAACGCACCGAACACCGAAATGGCGAACACACCGAACGGAACCGAACACCGAACGACAAAAATGGCGAACACCGAACGGAACCGAACACCGAACTACGAAATGGCCGAACAGTTCGTTCAATTCGATTCGCATTCGGTTGTGTTCGGGTGGCTAAAACATGGTCTTCTGTCAGGTCACTGGAAGGCCAAATGTAGCAGGGAGGGGGAAGTCATTTGACTCAGCTAGGAGCAGACTTCCAGGCACCAGGGGTGGAGGG